>CM021102.1:457214110-457232278 GCA_007115665.2 Sequoiadendron giganteum
TCTCTCCCACTCTCCCACTCTCCCACTCTCTCTTTCTCCCACTCTCCCCCTCTCTCCCTCCCTCTCTATCTCCATCTATCCTACTATCTCTTTCTCCCCCTCTCCCTCTCCCTCCCTCTCTCCCTCTTTCTCTCCCACTCCCTCTCCCTCCATCTCTCCCTATTTCTCTCCCACTCTCTCTTTCTCCCCCTCTTCCTCTCCCTCACTCTCTCCCTCACACACACTCACTCACCTCTATCTCCTCTACTATAAGGGTGCAGGGGACATATATAGAATTAGGATAGAGGGTATAGACAAAGAGGGAGAAACTAAATATATTAAGAAAACCATATTTCACATAACACGCCCGTGTTATAACATGAGCGTGTGTTTTAATCCACTAAAAAGGGTAAAAAATTATATATACCCATGATTTCAAGGCCCACAGTCTACATATTCCCCTGGTTCTATGTGTGATCCGACAAAAAGTTGCTTTTTGATGATGTTGTGAAGTGTGCAAGCATGTTTTTCACATTCCATCACCTTTTCCATGATCTTTCTACCACCTTTGCATGAAATAAGAAGGTTTCCATGTTGAAAGACATATAATATCAATTTAAGTTTGAAATCCATTGAAAACTAATATACGATTGAAGTTTGGATTGGAACAAGATTTTGAACAAGTCAAATTGTTGTGGAGTTTTAAGAAAGAAGAAGCTCTTAGCTAAGGCTACATAATTGGGTTGAACTCCTCCATTTGAAAGTCTAGTTTTTTAGGTATGTGAAGTCTTTACACATTTTCTTTCATTCTATTATGGCTTGCTTTCATTTTTGTTTGTCATTATAATTTATAACCTTACGTTGTCATTGTAACTATATTTCCCTTCACAACACATTTGATTCATATACTCAAATTAGCATTAAGAGTTCCCAATTCCTTAAGGACCTTCAAAATACCTTGAAAATATTGAAAATAACTGATTACAATCAACTAGATTCCTCAAAACATCAACCAATGATTATGTCATTCACAACTTGTCTTAAATCTTCCATAATGGCACCATTGTTTACAAACACAAACTATAATTATTAAGGCACAACCAAACCATTATTTGCTTAAGAAATATTTGTTTGAGTTAGTACAACAAAAATGAAACCTTTCAGAAGTCTGCCCTTACACACAAAATTAGTTCCTTTGTTCATTGTTCACATTACTAGTAGCCAAGCATCTGCAAACTGTCACATGTATCTCCCAAACCATGCACACACTTCAGACTGTGATACTCATTTTTGATGCAGAGTTGGAGGAACCAAAACCGTTCAATATGTCAACTTGCTTTCAAGAGGCATCTATAAAGATTAAAAAGGCCTAATGGACCAATCCCAACACTACTCCAATTTGGACAACAAACTAAAACACTATTTCCCACTTTTGACCCTTGGAATCTAGTAGTAGTGCAAAACCAGTTTTGGGCCCTTATCTCCAAAACACTAGGAAACTAAAAGAATGATTCTAGCACCCATTTCAGAGTTGCAAGACATACCTTAACCCATCACATGACTCCTTTGGGTCAACTTTAAGAAAGCTGCCCTTTTCACTATTTTAGGCCTCCAAGTATGCCAATTTTACAAAGGAACTACCCCTAGATCCTCACACTAGACTTCCAAACCCAAAAATAGTCTTTAATTAGGTCTCAAAAAAAGATATTTTCTAGGTCTTAGGACCTTACCCGCTCAACTAAGATTCCAATATAAAACCCCCCATTTTTCAATGCAAAGAGGGAGGGTTTATAGAAAATCCTATACCTGGGCCTTCCCAGACCATTCCAAATAATCAAACATCTTTAGAATACCCTAAAAAAGGTCAAAAGTTCATTACATAGACCACTCCTTCAACACTTTTTCAAAATCACTCCTTGGTTCCTCAAATTCTCATGGAAAAGTGCTTGTTTCAGCCTAAGAACCCCATCCTATTGTCATTAGTTTCATTCCAAGGAGTGTTAAACAATAAAATACCCTACTCTAAAAATTTACATGCCATCCCACCAAGAAATAAGTCATAACAGTAGGTGGGATGGTCATTTCATAATTAAATCCTACTCAAACCCTTGACTGGCTTGAAATGAGTAGTTTCATAAAATTGTCAATTTCTCCCTTCAAACATACTGTTAATCCCTCATAATTGATGCATTAGAGTGTTAAGACATGTTCCTACAATATTATATTAGTTTTGTATCAAGGGGAGGCTGTAGAAATTTGTACAAGTGCAGGAATGTGCAAAAAAACCAGTGAATTTATGGAAAATAGCATTTTTTGATCATAAAAATGGATTTCAAAATGAACAATACTCCTCCCTTCGAGCCAATGGAGGTTGTTTAAACCTTTTTCAATGAAAAAAAACTCCCCCCAATTCCTATAACTAACAAACAACCACCTTTGAAAGCATATAAAAACTTTGTCTATGCTTCCATAGTTTGTACACATTTGTCTATGGTAGGATAACTTTTGTACACGATGATTGTAAGTATTATTTAAATGAATCCTTCAATGGCATATATTTTTCAATTAAATTGAATGGATACATTTTTTAGGAACTAATATTCATCTTATTACCATGGTACAGATAAAATTATTTGCCATGCCGAAGAAAAAGACAAAGAGGAAAATAATAGACGAAGATAACGAAACCTTCAAAGAAAATGAGAGAGTTCGGGTGGCGGCATATCGTGAAAAGAAGAAATTGGAAATGATTGATGAAAACAAGCCAATTGTAGAGGAACCTCAAGCATCAAAAAGAGAACGAGAATTGGCAGCACAACAGGCATGAATGTGAAAGCATCGTCATAAGATAGATTCAGATACCGTAGTTGGAGACACACCCTCAACGACAAGTGAATATGAAGGGACACCATTAAGCACAAGCGAATATGGAGGGAAACCATCTAGCACAAGTGAATATGGAAAAAAACCATCTACTACAAGTGAATATTGTTGGACACCATCCAACTTATCTCGAGTTGAGAGTACATCATCACTTAGAATTGATGAAGAAGGTATGCCATCATCCCCATGTGAACCTCAAGGTATGTCTTCTTCTCCACCCTTGATTGAAGGTACGCAATCTAGCCCACCTCAATTAAATATTGATGAAATTACTAATTTTGAGATGTATGTACCTAGGAGAACACCACCTAGAATTTTGCGTAGAAATCCAAAGTATTTGATTAATATTGATGATGAGATTTTGCAACACATGGAAGGTAAGATTTCAAAACGCACTAGTAGAAGATATGCTGATAAGATTTGGGAACGGTTCTTTGAAAGGCTAAATGAGACTACAAGATGTCAACTATTTGTTGAAATGATGCAGGGTGTAAAGTATAGGAACATCATGAAGACTCTTGGATTGAGAACATTGAATGCATCGAGTTAATACACTATTGTGAAGAATCTAATGGATGCTTATGAGAGTGTGGGTAAGACCTCACACTCAAAGGATAGTAATGTCACCCGACGTGTCATTACATCAACTTTAGTAAGCTGTCAAACAAAGAGAGCTCGTCTAATTAAAAATACTAGTGAACAAACAAGAATTAGTAGAAAAAATTCATCAAGAGCCATTCAAAGGTGATAAAGAATTAAGGGAAATGATTCAAATGAATTATGGGAATTCATGGGGAGACTGTCACGAAAAGATAAAGAAGTTGTCGAAGCCTTGAGAACACTAATTGAAGAGTATTGGAATAATAACAAAAGGCCATCTCCAAATCAAAGGGATGTGGTAAGAAGGAGAATCGGTAGTTAGAATCATGAGCCACATCCAAATCATTTTTTGGATATGACTCAAACCCATTTTTTTTGAAAATTTGAAAATAATTATCCTCAAATTAGTATTTCTCAAAGATTTTTTGAAATGCTTAAACCTTTTTATGTCAAGATAAATCACACATGCACTACTTGTTGTTGTAGACTACATATTGAATTTTCTAACCATTATGATGTTTATCGGTCTATATGTTTAGATTTGCATACTAACGATGTTTTGCAGGATTGTGGCATACAAGCCCCACCAAAATCTTCAAGAGAGTTCTTATCAAAAAATTTATGTGAAATAGAGGATGGCCATATATTCTATAGGACAACATGCTTGGATGGTTCATGTGAGCATTGTGGTGGCTTCCAGCATATGCCAGTATGTCAACATATGGAAAGCATAGATGAGGTGGGACAAAAACTAGTAGAGTTCGAGAAGTATAAAACAATGGCATATGCTACAAAAGATGGGTGTCAAGAAAAAAGGTGTGATTTGGTTATTGAGAAGATTCCAGTGTACCAATTTATGACCAAATTTCGTGATAATATACTATCTGAGTATGCAATGCATACCCATAGAGCCTGATGGTTGGACACACAATTCAAGCTATGAAAGGACACCTTTCCAGTTGGAAGCATAGTATCTGTGGTTGACTTTGTAGAGAACTACAATCTACAACCATAACATGATGTGCAGTCACAGTATTAAAAATCCACACAAATTTCTATATTTGTGCACATAACATTCATTCATGCATATGATAGTACAAATGAGAAAAGGAAGGTATTGAGGGAGTACCAATTTTACATTAGTGATGATCGCACACATTCTCTAGAGTTCATGCAAGGTTGCTAATAGATGTTCTACAGTGGTTTGGAGCAGAGGGCATAGAATACGATCGACATATAATATGGTCTGATAACTGTGCAACACAATTCAAGAGCTCACGCATGTTCTACTGGTTGTGCAGGATGCATGTCATTATAGGTGTTCAACATATGTGGAACTTTTGTGAGGTCGGACATGCAAAGGGGGAGCATGATAGTGCAGGAGCATGCATGAAAAGAGAATTAGCATGAGAAGAGTTAAAGTATAAAGACAATGCAAAGTTGATAGATGCAAAATCAATCATCGAGTGGTGTAATGCTTTGATGGGTATAGGTAATGAAGGTACCTCTTCAGTTCGTATATTTTTTTGGTTGATGGATGATACTAACATTGCACCATATGAAGACTATTGTACACTAACATGATCAAGTGAGGTACACTCTTTCCTTAGCTCAAATGCAGGTTCATGGAGTATCGATACATGAAAGATGGCATGCTTTTTTTCTTCATGTACAATGCAAGCATGGAATGATTGTGAGTCAGGGGAGTGGGTTGACAAATGGTTTACAAGTTATCTTAGCCCACTTCACATGTATCGCCCTCTGATGACATTAGAACTAACACAAATGGAAGCATCGATCGACTTTGACCACGTATCAGATCTAGTTCAACCAGGTGATATATCTACTTGCTTAGTTGTTGAAATTCCGTATCGTTATCTTACTTTGTACTGTATTCATAATGTTGACAAATTTCAAGAGATTTTATGCACATATCAATGCAGGGCATGTTTATGTAGTTATTGTAGATGAAGACAATGAAGAGGGAACAAACTATTACTTGTGTTATTGTTTTGAGGCCAAAAAGAAATTGGAGGCCCTCGTTATAGATGGAGAAAACATCGAATACCCTACAGGCTCAGTTGTAGTTATTGGAACATGGCTTAGAAGGTGCCCACATTCAAGTGTTAAACATTGGCTATTTTAGGACTTTGACATGCATCGTAAGATTCTTCATTACTTGAACCTTGTCATGGCATCCAATTTTCATTTGACCAAATATGGGGGTAGACCTTTGAACAAGACCTTGTGGAAGGTCTGTGAGTCTGACCATGAGGCTATACTTGACACAATAAAGAGTAGAGCAGACCCGAATGGTTCGTTGGATTAATTTGTAAGTATATGCACATTGGTTCTTATTAATTTATACTTGTATGCTTATTAATTTATTTGATGCCAATGCTATCATCTTCTTTTACAATGATTGGTGTCCCCTTGCAAAAAATGCAGATATATGAGCCATCCAAGAGAACATCAGCCAAAAAAGCAATGCAACATCCTTATTTTGATGATCTTGACAAATCTCAATCAAGATTTTAAGCCATTAGAAAAGTGTGTGCAAAGCTTGGTGAGGGAATTTCAAGTTATAAATTTGAAGTTAACCTTATCATGAGTAGCTATGACGTAGACATTATAAGAGCATCTAAAATTTCAACTTACTCTATTCATGAGAGGTGTTGTGTGCAATAGGTATGTTGGAATTCCCAGTGAAGATGTATGACTAGGAGTGACTAAGTTGTGAACCTGCATGCCTATTTGTAAGTGGCTTCCATCTATTTTTATTTCATTTCCATTTTGGATGCTCTTTCTTTTTCTCTTTTACTTTGCGTATTTGTAAGTAAACTACTAAAAATTGATTGATCTCTCGTTGCAAAAAATGCTGATTTAAGAGCCATCAAAGAGAATCTCAACCAAAAAATAAATGCAACACCCTTATTTTGATGATATTGACAAATCTCAATTTGTATTTCAAGCCATTATAAAAGAGCGTGTGAAGCTTAGCAAGGGAATGCCAAGTTACTCAATTGAAGTTAACCTCATAATGAGCACCTATGATGTAGACATTTAAAGTGAATCTCAAATATAAGTGGCTTCCATCTATTTTTATTTCATTTCCATTTTGGATGCTCTTTCTTTTTCTCTTTTACTTTCTGTATTTGTAAGTAAACTACTAAAAATTGATTGATCTCTCGTTGCAAAAAATGCTGATTTAAGAGCCATCAAAGAGAATCTCAACCAAAAAATAAATGCAACATCCTTATTTTGATGATCTTGACAAATCTCAATTTGTATTTCAAGCCATTATAAAAGAGCATGTGAAGCTTAGCGAGGGAATGCCAAGTTACTCAATTGAAGTTAACCTCATAATGAGCACCTATGATGTAGACATTTAAAGTGAATCTCAAATATATGAGTGACATTGTAAAAGATCTATGAGAATGAAGTTCCTGAGGCATTGTAATAATATTTACTTACATAATGACAAACTCTCAGATCCGCAATTGTAATAAGATTTAATTATATAATGACAAACTCTGAGGCATTGTAATAAGATTTTCTTACATAATGCATTGTTGGGGCATAAATTATCATGTATCGAAACCATCAAATCCATAATTTATCTCAGGAAAAACTCACTCCACCATGCCAAACCAAAACCCTTATTTTATGCAATATTTTACCAAACCCTAGGGTGAAACCTCATTTTTCATGCCCTTTTCCATCAAAATCTATAGGGGCAGCAACATAAAACCCATAAAAATTATTCCCTTTCACTTAGAAATTTCTTGTCTTATCCTATAGGATTACGTTGGGCTCCTCTAGAAAAACCTCTCTCGGTTTTGCTTATCTCGGAGTGGTTTTCCCATGGCGGCGAATTTTCACTTGATGGAAAAAGTGTCAAAATCAAGCTGTGCAAAGTTGCAAAGTGGTGCAGCTTTCATTCTGCAACTTGTGTGACTAAACGGACTATTCCAAAACGTCTGAATAGGTATTTTTATGCTAGGCATGGTCCTCTTTCGCACCGAAACATGTGAAATCACTCTGAGGTATGTTCCACCGGATCGATCCCTTAAGTGTCCAAAGTGCAAAATGGCTGAAAACTTCAACATGCTATTAATCAGATACCGTGATGCTTAGAAAATTCTCGTCTGATCCTATAGGATCACATTGGGACCCTTTACAAAAAATTCTCTCAGTTTTGGCTATGTTAGAGTGGTTTTCCTGTGGCGGCGAATTTTCACTTGATGGAAAAGCATCAAATGCAAGCAGTGCAAAGTTGCAAATGGTGCAACTTTTGTTTTGCAACTTGTGTGACCAAGTAGATTGTTCCAACATGTTCGAATAGGTATTTTTATGCTAGGCATGGTCCTCTTTTGCACCAAAACACATGAAATCGCTCTGAGCTATGTTCCACTGGATTGATCCCTTAAGGGTCCAAAGTGCAAAATGGCTACAAACTTCAACATGCTATTACTCGGATACCGTGATGCTTAGAAACTTCTCGTTTGATCCCATAGGATCGCGTTAGGCCCCTTTATTAAAATATCCCTCGATTTTGGCTATCTCAAAGTGGTTTTTCCGTGGTGGCGGATTTTCACTTGATGGAAAAAGCATCAAATGCAAGCAGTGCAAAGTTGCAATGTGGTGCAACTTTTGTTCTGCAGCTTGTGTGACCAAGCGGATTGTTCCAACATGTCTAATGAGTATATTTATGCTAGGAATGGTCCTCTTTTGCATTGAAACACGTGGAATCACTCTGAGCTATGTTCCATCGGATTGATCCCTTAAGGGTCCAAAGTGCAAAATGGGTCCAAAGTGCAAAACGGATTTAAAATTTAGCATGCTATTACTTGGATACCGTGACACTTGGAAACTTCTCGTTTGATCTTAAAGGATTGTGTTAGGTCCCTTTATTAAAACCTCTCTTAGTTTTGGCTATCTCAGAGTGGTTTTCCTATGGCGGTGAATTTTCACTTGATGAAAAAAGCATCAAATGCAAGTAGTGCAACATTGCAAAGTGGTGAAAATTTTGTTTTGCAACTTGTGTGACCAAGCAGACTATTCCAACATGTATGAATAGCTATGTTCATGCTAGGCATGGTCCTCTTTCACACCGAAACACATGGAATTGCTGCGAGCTATGTTCCACTGGATCAATCCCTTAAGGGTCCAAAGTGCAAAATGGCTGTAAACTTCAGCATGCTATTACTTGGATACTATGACACTTAGAAACTTCTCATCTAATCCAACAGGATCGCGTTGGGGTCCTCTACAAAAACCTCTCTAGGTTTTGTCTATCTCAGAGTGGTTTTCCTGTGACGGTGGATTTTCACTTGATGGAAAAAGCATCAAATGCAAGCAGTGCAAAGTTGCAAAGTGGTGCAACTTTTGTTCTACAACTTGTGTGACTAAGCAGACTATTCCAACACGTCCAAATAGGTATTTTTATGCTAGGCATGGTCCTTTTTCACACTAAAACATGTGGAATCAATCTGAGCTATGCTCCACCGGATTGATCCCTTAGGTTGGAGGAGTCTAAAGTTGTAAATTTGTAAGTTGCTTAAAGCAACAAATTTGAAATGCAACAGTTACTTGTTTTGAAAGTTGGTTTTTAGTTAGTTGAGGGTGTGAACTAGTTAGAGAAGGGTGTAAAAAACTATGTAAAGCCTTGAGAGGCTCGAATGGAGGTTGTTGATGAAATTTTGGAGAAGATCTTATAAGAATTATTCACACTGTTCTCTATTTTTAATACAAACTTGTTGATCCTGTACTTGGTATGACCTCCAACTTCCTGTACGGTCCCAAGGATGACATGGATTGAAAGAGGGCTGAGTTCACAAGAACCCATCTCTCATGATAATGAATGGACCACTTAGCACTCATTGCATCTAGGTGATGCTCACAGAGGTGAGGCACTAGACCTTCCCGAGAGGTTACCCATCCCAGTACTACTCTAGCTCAAGCGCTTAACCATAAAGTTTTTTCCCCAAGGTTAAGCCCACTTAACTTGCAACCCCATTTGCAAAACCTTTAGCAAGTGTTGTGCCTTATGAAACATTCATTATAGAGCCCCTTTAGCTCATCAATTGATAAGTAGGAGGTTATTTATACAATGTGTCAAATTGTGATATTGCTATCAATACTCAATTGTGTAGTTTTTGAGTATAAAAGAGAATAAGAAGGGAAGATCAGGGTAATCAATTTGAAGAATTATTTTTATTATTGAATTACATTTGCGGAAATCAGGACAATTAACCTTCTTGTGGACTTAGGGTTGCAATATTTGATCTACAACATGTTCCACCATTTCTTCAGTAGGATCAAGAACACACATAATGAAGGTGTGTTTGCAGCCATGAAAGATTATGGTTTGAACTATCCAGAAGAGTGATGTTTTATCTCAACCAACCATATCTATACTATGGTTTGTTTAGAAACAAGGATGGGTTCTCTCTTCATTGACATATACATTATTCCTCGATGTGTTCACACTAGTGTTACAAGACTTGGACTCACCTCGGACTTGACAAGCCTATTTTTTACTTGGACTCGTGCTTGAAGCCCAAACTCGACAAATAGAAAAACCTAAGAAATTCAGAGATTTTTAAGGATTTAAAACTTGTTTCATGCACCCTTTAATAAATAAAACTTAAAGACACAATAACATTATCAAATAGAAGTTACTATGATCCCATACACAAACATACGTCAATCACATAAGTATAAGTACAAATTTTAGCTAAAGGAAATAGCACATTTAGATATATGAATATTGTGATATTAGTATCAGGATTCGATCGTGTAGTTTTACAAATCAAACTCATTGACCCATGATTCATGAGTAGTGGTTCAAAAGAACCCATCTCTCATGATAGTGAATGGTTCATAAGGAGGAAGATAAATCTTCATACATTTATTCTATCACATATGAGATAAGTGCTTGGTTTCATGAAGGTCATGAGGCAACCATTAATGGGGAGTGGATACATGAAGAACCGATGGAGAATGATAATGGCTTTAGACCTACTATAAAGGATAAATTTTCTCATTTCAATGATGCAAGAGGTTTTTGGTTTGACTACCAATACGAGCCTATGAAGAATGCATGTGAAACTCCTTTGGACCTTGAGGGTGTTCTTACTCCATCTCAAGGATCATGCATTGAAGATGACATAGATCAATGCTAGGGCTAACCAATTAATAATTATACACATGAATAAGTCAAGCATGTACATGTCAATAAGGGAAGTACAAGTACTCAAAAACACGTAAGCCTCAAAAAGTATATGCACAAATACAAGGTATACACATGAAAAAATGCAAGCCACAAAGTATACATTCAAACACATGTAAGTCACAAAGTATACACGTAAGTTGTAAAGTATACACTTGAATACATCTAGCTCATATATATTGAACCATCAATTTAGAATGAAATATGGACATGCATCGATAAAAGATATTTGTATTAACCAAATAGCCATGTAGGCATACATCAATATATGTCGATATAAGTATGAAATATATGTACAAAATAGCCATATAGGCTTATGAGAATGCCATATAGGCATACAATGTCAAATATGTCCAATAAAAAATATGTACAAAACTGCCATGTAGGCATACAACAAAGGGCTCTGGAATCAAAAGTCATTGATTTCCATGCTTTGGAAATAAAATATTTCCCTTTCCTTTTCAATTGGATGGCGATAGGTCTGTCACTCATTTTTTGTGCGCTCAAGGAGTGCTCCTGCTGCTCCTCCTAGGGTTTAGTTCATTGTGAATTTTTAACTATTACAATAAGAAGTAAAGATAGGAATATATAGAAATTATATTATAAAAAATGATATATTTGACAAATTAATCACTTAGCGCCATCTCACGATCTCTCTCCACAAGGTAAATATTATCATGCCCATGCTCAGGCGTGCTCAAGCCCTATATAAACCATACAAATAGAAATTAAACTACGTGAATCAATAATGGTTTGATTTTTCACTAACTAACATCTATAATAACAAATGTAAATTTGAAATTTACTAATTTTCCTCATACCTCTCTTGTTAGAGCCATTGAGGATTGTATAGCAAATGTCACACCAATATCCACTGCCCTCATCACATTTAGAGGTGTATCATCATGCAACATATGAAAATAAAATAAAAAGTAAAACAACATAATCAACAATGTGAATATAAAATACACAAATCTATTAAGTACTTGATTCATTAGTTAAAATATTTATTATATTACCTCCGTGTAGGTTTGAGTAAATCCATCACCACTGGGAAGTTTTCCATCAAAACCTCCAATATTAGTCTGTTCAACATCCAAAATCGCATATTAAATTACCATTCATAAAACAATTCTATTAACATGCAACAAATTTATAATTGTTTACTAGTTACATACCCTAGCGATAGGTGTAGTACATAAATATGTTGGTGGGGGGCCAGTGTATCTAATCTCAAAACTATGACCCTGCAATTTTATTAAAATCATAAAACATTTTTAATTAATCTTTCATTTCAAAATTGAAATTTAATAAATTAAATTCAATGAACATGCACTAACTTTTACCTGACTATCAATTCCATATGCCTGATGCAAAATGTCAGTTGCCCTCTCCATCTCCATAGCTACAGATGGATCCTACGTACTAGTCTCCTGAGTGTCAGTGGGGTCATATGAACAAGTAGCCCCGCAATATTGACACACATGTGTTCGAAGGCCACCACTCGAAGACTCCCCTGGATGGCGCTGTAGAGTAGGGCTATTATGATGGATGGCACTCTGGGTCAAAGTGCTGATTGCCTGCAATGTCTCTACATCAACACTTTCCTTTGCAATGAAAGGCATAACAACGTGCTCACGAGGTGGCCTAGCGAGAGCTCGTCTACCTTTTCGCGTAGGATCCGGCTATGCACTAGGTCTATCCTGAGCTAACCCCCACCTCTCCCCTGGAAATACCTCATATAAAAATAATTTGGGATCTTGTTCAATGTGAACTCACTGTATAGTTTCCTAAGAAAATATTGCTGGACCTCGCAATTGTTTCACGGTGGGTAATCGAAGACCATGTACCACCTATCATAAAAGTTGTCCCTAATCTATTAGTGGTGGCACTAATGGATAGGAAACCTCTTCACATTGAGGGTAAGATTTTGATTTGTGTGTGGTTCGGTGAATAATGAGCACAAATCACCTTTTGTAATTTTTAAATCCTTTACATCCTTGTATGATATTTTATTTGCATAATAATCCCTAGCCGCCTACCTCCTATCTTTCCATCCAATTAATTGTTTGCTAATTGAATCTAAATTTTTTAACATATTTTTTTATGAATTTTTTAGGGTCATTCTTTCTACGGTTGAACCATTTGGATCACTCAACCTACTGATCAAATCCTCAATTTCACTCATTAAATTTTGTTAAGTGCTAGGAGGGGGTTGAGTGATTCGTGGAGGAGGTTGATGTTTTGGTTGATTTTGATCTTGAGGATTTGGTTGCTTCTCCTGTTGAGGATTGTGAGGGTTTGTAGGTTGATTTGCATCTCCTAAAAATTCAAACAAATATATATCAAATTCAACCTAAAACTAACAAATTCAAAACAAAAACCATAGAATCCTTACCTCTCACAGCTCCTCCTCGTCATGGTGCCATCATTCTGAAGAAATATCAATTGTTGGTGAATTTTTTTTTTTGAATTCATCCTCCTAGAACACGAGCGCGAAATTGTGGGGGTTTTGGCCGCAGCTACAAAAAAAAGAACAGTCGAAATGCTAATGAAAAATTTGCATTTCTTTTTTTTCTTTTAACAATCAATAACGTGAGCATGTTATAACATGCTCGCATTATTGGTTTGTAGTTTCTGAGCCTTAGGTTCGACATAACAAGCCATAACGCGAGCGCGTTATAACGTGCTCACGTTATCGATTTATAATTTTTTTTGGAGAGTGTCCTCGAAATTGCTACGCATTTCCATGCACCTGCCCTAGGGTTAGATATTAGAGTAGGGATTTTGAGTGTGTTTGAAGAGTTGGAAAAGTACCTAGAGGTTGATGCAGTACATGTAGGGATCTACAATGAACTTGTTCAAAGATTTAGAGGAAGGCTCCTAATAGACTTACACACAACTTGATCACTTAACTTACTAAGAAACACCATTTTTGATGCAGAGAGGGGTGGAAACCATTCAATATAGAAAATCAATGAGAATCAATCAGATTCCAAAGAAAAACTAGATGTTCAATTGAAAATCCCAACTTCTACCAAGATTTCCCTTGTAGCATAGGTAACCCGGTTCAAGGGCCTTTTCATCAAGATTTTCCAAAACACTTGACAAAATCAGGGATGATTAAGATACCCATTTTCAATTTATAAAACATAGGTAAACCCCAACATCAACTCCTTTGGACCAACATTGAATTCCAATAGACCCACCTTGGAAAAGGCTATTCAATTGGCCTAATTTACAAAGAGAGTACCTTTTAAACACTACATATTCACTCAAAATCCTCAAACATAAGTATTTTATGTGTCAAAACCTCCAATTTCCTGATTTGTTTCCAAGTCCAAGACCTCTAGACCCCTGATACACCAAACCCTCAATTTCAAGCAAAATACTTAGGGTTTTAATGAAAATCCTATCTCGCGGACCTTCCAGACCCATACAAAACACCAAACACACTTACCAGACCCTGCACATGGTGAATAATACATTACATGGACAATCCTTCCCGCATTTCTTCAAAACACCACTTGAAGCTCTAATTTTCACCATGAAAAGGCCCTACTACAGTCCTAGAACATCATCCAAAACACCCAACCTTAACACCACAACATTCTAAATAGGTTAGGAATGTATTTTAAAAGTTAGAGGACCCATTCCACAAGTTACAGTAGGTAGAAAAAGTGTAATGGGTCGAATTACATAATGAAACCCCTCAATCCAAGAACACTGTGAAAGTAGGTAGCAACAGTAAAAACAATATAAATTTATCTATACAAAGAGTTAGAACCTATAAATAGATCAAAATGAAATATAATTCATTATTCTACAACATCCAACTAGTTTCATATCATCTTAGAGTCTGTATAGGCCATACAACAACAAGAAAAGTGAGAGAAACCAGTAAATTTCTAGAAAAATAACATTCTCCTTGATAAAAAAAATGGGGTACAAATCAACCAAAAAACTCTCCTTAAAGGAATTTAAGGTTATTAAACATATTTTGATTTCATTCCAACTCCCTCGAACTTTGCAAATTTTGCATCTTTTAGCAACTTTTCTGACCACATTTAGCCAAATTGCAAGCTGTGACACAACTGAACTCCCTTAGCTCCAAATACATTATAAAATGGTCTAATTGAACTTACTGAACACAATATACTCAAAATTAACTAAAATCCTATCATTTGACCATGCTCACTAAAGATTAAATTTTTGAAAAAATTGAGTTTACAAGGTGCTCTTGCACCAGAGGCCTCGAACGTTGATTTTGAAGTTATGGACCTTTTGACTAGCATTATTGAACTTGAACTTTATAAAGGTTATGATGAACAATTCACAGATTAGTGTTTTGTGTAATATTGAGTTTATTTCATTCTATTAGGAGTGACTATTGTATGAATACAATATTTTGATCAATAGACTTACATATGGTGGGTTTTGTTAAAATATTCCAGAGGTTTAGAATGGTGACTACCTTGAAAAGCATAGCTTGTTATTTATGGATGATCTTTGTTTTGGTTTAAATGTGAATTGGTTAGTTCAACATTGAATTGAGGTTTTTGAGATTGAATATTGTTTGAAACTGATCTAATTAAATGATTATTGAAGGTTTTGTCTCCCTGCTCTGCATCACTGACCTAGGGTATAAGTTGTTTCCACCTAGAAGAAAACTAGAGACTCTTGTGCTTATTTTTCTCAAAACCAGATTTTTGATTTTCAACAAAGTTATGAGGAATATGAATTCAAAGAAGGGTTTGTGATGCTATATCTTATAATTATTCACTATTTATTTGGAAATGAGGTAACTTAGAAAGACAATAAGCATTCTTAATTGCACAAAATTTCCCATTTTTTTATTTATTAGAAAGGTAAATGGTATGAATGAATGGAAACTTGCATTAACAACTATGTCAACTCACTTGAATTTATCTAAGCACATGTTCAATGAAGGTGATTTTTTTATGGAACAAAAAATTTAATGGACACTTGCATTAACATTGATGAAAGCTATTAGGTTTTCCAAATTAGATGAAAATAAAAGTTTTCCAAATTAGATGAAAATAAAAGTTTTCCAAATTAGTTGAAAAAGAATGAAATATAGTGAATTCCACTAGCCATGCTGAAAATGGACTACTATAAGCAATGCAAATAGAATTCATAAGTAAATTTATGTTAAGTAAATATCATGTTTTTAATTTTTTTGTTCTTCAAACTCATAAAATTGAACTGTTTTATGCAAATCCCATCTAATTCAATATTGAATTTTATGTCCAATTGTTATGATTAATAAAATCATTAAGAAAATTTAGTTTATATTGTCAAAAACAAACAAATATACTAAATATAAACATTTCAATTTACCAAAATGAATATATTACCTCAGATAATGTAAAATGATGTAGAAAATTCAAAATGTCTTCTTCTATGTTGTCTACCGTGCAGATTGGTGGTGAAAAGGTGATGGATCAAGCATAGATTGGTAAAATATGAAGTCAACTACATAAAAAAAGGTGTTTCTGACTTAGATAAAGCGTTGAACCAGACAAATACACAAGAATGTGGACCTGAATCATGAATTCAAGCCTTATTTTACCATTTCAAGGTAAAACACACTTGGTACTCACCAAATTTGGAGAGCGCCAAATATGTTGTTTTGAAAAGGAGAGACTTGAGAGAGAGGGAGAGAGACAAAGTGGGGGAGAGATAGAGGGAGTGAGAGAGAGAGGGAGTGGGAGAGAGAGAGAGAGAGGGGGTAGGAGGGAGAGAATTGAGAGAGAGAGAGGGAGAGGGAGAGGGAGAGGGAGAGGACATGGGAGGGAGAAACCTAAGAGAGAGAGAGAGGGAGAGAGGGTGGGAGGGAGACACCTGAGAGAAGGAGAGGGAGTCAAAGTGGGAGAGAGGGGGTGGGAAGGAGAGACCTAAGAAAGTAGGGTGGGAGGTAAGTGAGGTTTGACAAAGAGGGATTGTGAGAGAGGGCATTGGAGTGACATTGATTAGTGTAGGTAGCATGAGAGGGAGTAAGACCTAAGGGAGACAAAATTGAGAGGGAAAAAAATTATTTAGTTATATGATGGGGGGGAAGACTTGAGAGAGGGAGTGGGAGAGAGATAGAGGGAGTGAGAGAGAGAGGGAGAGGGAGAGAGAGAGAGGGGGTAGGAGGGAGAGACTTGAGAGAGAGAGAGAGAGAGGGGGAGGGAGAGGGTGTGGGAGGGAGAAAACTAAGAGAGAGAGAGGGAGAGAGGGTGGGAGGGAGACACCTGAGAGAAGGAGAGGGAGTCAAAGTGGGAGAGAGGGGGTTGGAAGGAGAGACCTAAGAAATTAGGGTGGGAGGTAAGTGAGCCCTGAAAGAGAGGGATTATGAGAGAGGGCATTGGAGTGACATTGATTAGTGTAGGTAGCATGGGATGGAGTGAGACCCAAGAGAGACATAATTAAGAGGGAAATAATTTATTCAGTTAAATGGTGGGAAGGAAGACTTGAGAGAGGGAGTGGGAGAGAGAGGTAGTGGGACCCTTAAACCATGAACCGTATACCATTAACCCTTAAACCCTAATCCATCAACCCCCATACCCTCTTAATCCCTCAATCCCTCTACAATATTAATCCCTCAACCCTTAACCCTCAACCCTTAACCCTCAACCTTCAACCCTTAAACCCTAATCCCTCAACCCCTATACCCTCTTAATACCTCAACCCTCAACTCTTAAACCCTAATCCCTCAACCCCTATACCCTCTTAATCCCTCAACCCTCAACCCTTAACCTTAAAACCTAATCCATCAACCCCCATACCCTCTTAATCCCTCAACCCTCAACCATCAACCTTTAACCCTCAACCCTTAGACCCTAAACCCTCAACTCCTATACCCTGTCAACCCTCAACCCTTAACCCACAACCCACAACCCTTAACCCTTAACCCTCAACCCGTAAACCCTAATCCCTCAACCCCTATACCCTGTCAACCTTCAACCCTCAACCCTTAAAACCTAAGCCCTCAACCCCTATACCCTCTTAATTCCTCAACCCCTCAACCCTTAACCCTTAAATCCTAATCCATCAACCCCCATACCTTCTTAATCCCTCAACCCTCAACCCTTAAACCCTAATCCCTCAACCCCTATACCCTTTTAATCCCTCAACCTCTCTAAAATCTGAATCCCTCAACCCTTAACCCATTACCCTCAACCCCTTACCCTCAACCCCTAAACCCTAATCCATCAACCCCTAAACCCTCAACCCTTAAACCCTAATCAGTCAACCCCTCTATAATCTTAATCCATCAAACCTTGACCCTTAACCCTCAACCCTTAAACCCTAATCCCTCAACCCCTACACCCTGTCAACCCTCAACCCTTAACCCTTAAACCCTAATCCCTCAACCCCTATACCCTCTTCATCCCTCAACCCCTCAACCCTTAACCCTTAAACCCTAATCCATCAACCCCCATACCCTCTTAATCCCTCAACCCTCA
>CM021102.1:457233478-457385853 GCA_007115665.2 Sequoiadendron giganteum
TCGGGGGGGAGGGAGTACTCAGGATAGAGGGATTCAAGAGAGATGAAGGGGGTGGGGGGAGATACATGAGATAGAGGGAGAGATAGAGAGTGGGAGGGGGTGGGAGGGATATATCTAAGAGATATGGAGAGAGATAGAGGGAATGAGAGAGAGAGAGAGGATGTGGGAGAGAGATAGAGGGAGTGAGTGAGAGAGAGAGGATGTGGGAGAGAGATAGAGGATGTGGGAGAGAGATAGAGGGAGTGAGTGAGAGAGAAAAAGAGAGGCCTGAAAGAGGGAGAGCCGGTAGAAGGGAGAGTGGGTGGGAGGGAGGGAGAGACTTGAGAGAGAGAGAGGGAGAGAGAGTGGGAGAGAGATAGAGGGCATGGGAGAGAGGGACTTGTAAGAGAGAGGGAGAGGTGGTGGGAGGGAGATACTTGAGAGAGATGGAGAGGTAGATAGAGACAAATAGAGGGAGTGAGATAGGGAGGGAGTGGAAGAGAGATAGAGGGAGTGACTGTGAGAGGGAGAGGGGGTAGGAGGGGGAGACTCAAGAAAAATAGAGAGAGGGAGAGAGAGAGTGGGAGAGAGTGAGAGAGAGGGAGTGGGAGAGAGAGAGGGAGTGTGTGTGTGTGAGAGAGAGAGAGGGGGGGATGGAGATACTTGAGAGAGTGAGAGAGAGGGAGAGAGATAGAGTGAGTGAGAGAGAGGGAATGGGAGAGAGATAGAGGGAGTGAGTGAGTGACAAACCTAAGAGAGGGAGAGGGGGTAGGAGGGAGAGAATTGAGAGAGAGAGACAAAGAGAGAAAGATAACAACTTAAGAGAGGGAGATGGAGTGAGAGATAAAAATACCAAAGAGGGAGAGAGAGAGAGAGAGAGGGAGAGTGAGAAAGAGGGTTGGAGTGAGATAGATTTATTTAGGTACCTATGTGGGAGGGAAAGAGACTTGAGAGAGGGAATTGGACTGAGAGAGTAGTCTAGGTTGCGTGGGAGGGAGTGAGACCTGGGAGATAGAGACTTCAGAGGGATAAAGAGTTATCCAGCTATGGTAACAAGTTAGAGAAGGTATGAAAGGTAAAACCTCGACTATCCATCTATGATCATAAACTGTACACTCTAAGTATTATCAAAGTTGTTGACCAAAGAGGGGAAATTCTAGTTCTGTGCAAAGCAGGCCATTTGGCGCTTGCCAAATGGCTTGCTTTGGATGTGTTAATTAACAAGATTTGCCAAATTTTCTCATATTTTCATCTGTGCTCCCTGTCTCATTTGCACATCTTTCAATGCAAGTTTATTAAAAAACCATGATAGCGTAAACCTCTCTCTTAGCTATCTAGATATATTTATTTTTTTTCATTTTGATTTAGTCAAGGTTTTGATCCATGGCTTCTATTGCAAATGCCTTTGTTTTTGGTAAAAAACCAACATGTGCTAGGTTTAGGATATATTTTTACACGTTCATCAGAACGTGAAACAAATTACATTTTTTGAAACTAGACTCCATTCTACACATGATGAAAAAATTAGTCAATTTTCGATTAGTTTGCAGAAAAATTGGGGGGGAGCATGCTCAAATTTCAGCTTTTCAGGATGTGTCCACTTTGAAAATTCATAAAATATTATATATTCATTAAAAAAATTATCCGAAAGAAGGAGGATAAACTACACGATGTTAGCTAATTTATCACCATTGGGATTTTTGAAATTCTAAAAAAAAGTTAATCGAAAAGGGGGGAGCCCTCAAGTGCTATGCTATTTTTTTTGATAAATATAGGACCTTCCCCCCCCCCTCCCCTCCTTTTTGAGATCCTTAATCTTCATTAATTTCAAAAAAACAATAGTATCTTAGAAACTAGACTCAGAGCACTTCAACTTTTGTTCTTGCCGCATCTTGAAATTTTGAGCGTAACTATCTTCATTTTCTCATGCAAATCAGATTTTGTTGATTTCAAAAAAAAAAAGTGGCATCTTAAGAGCCAAAATTGTGTCACAGATTGGTGCACTTACCCATAAGTTTTATTTTTCATTTTCTACCTCATCTTCTTGTTCACTAAACCAACTATCTTTGTAAACAATGAGCCCATATTTGTAAAGGTGAATGGTGCTAGGACAAGAAGGCTAATTATAAAGGTCTTGTTGGGTTTCTTGATGAAGTATACATTTTGGAGAAAGTTGTTCATGTGGGATGCTAGGTTGATTTTCCTTAAGTTTTGTGTCTTGCAATAGGTGAAAACTCCTAAAACTTGGAATTTCAAGCTCAAAAGAATGACTTGAAGAATCAAGAAGTGTACCTTGCTTAATTCTTGGGAATTTGTGCTTGGGAGGCTCTTCTTTTGTATGCTGATACAAAATGCAAGAGGCTGATTGGCCTTCTATCCTTTGTGCTTGGATAAGTAAATTCTTCATCTACTCTTGCTTGGAAGCAATATCTTTTACAAGAGACTTCATATTTCTCCTTTTGGTAATCCAACTCTTGCTAGTGTTGGTAAGCTTGATAAGCCAACTCTTCTTGTTGTAAATCAAATTCTTGTTGTCTCTTGATGTCACCCAACTTCTTATTCAAGTCTAGTAATATTATTTTGATGTCACTAATCCCCACATTTTTATTATTTTGGGGTTGGCTAAGAAATATATATTTTTGGTTTGGCATAGAAATGACTTCTTGAGACTGATTAAAAGGCTACCAAGAAGATCGAGTAGGGGTGGGTGGGTGGAAAATATGGTAAGTGCGTTGATAACCTACTATTAAAGAGTCATTTGGAATGAAACCAACAAGCTATTCTATTTGGTATGACTGGTAAGAAGTGATATAAAAAGGTTCTTCATGAAATGGAGGGTGATGAAAGACATCTCCATGAAATGAAGACATTATGTAGCATTTAAACTAGTTGGAAATTCATAGAAATGCTCTTAAAATCCAAATTTTAAAGACTATTTTTTTGTAAAACTTGAGCAAATACATGCATTAGTCTTCTTTAAACCAGTAGAATAAACTTGGAGTCACTAACTGTGTGAATTTTTTTTTCCTTCAAAGGTAAATATTGCTGACATACACACCAAAATCAACAATGCAAAGGGAAAGTTTTAAACTATGATAGTTCAAATAGTCTCATTGAGTATGCTAAAAATTGTTGTCACAAAAGTGTGCACCCTTTTTGAGATGACAAAAAATCACTCAACCACCTTCTGAAACATGGGATGATCTCCATGAGTGTGGGCTCAGATGGTGGAGATCATCCTCCAGAGAGAGTCGGTTCCCTTAGTTTTATCACCTAAACTAATATATCCTATTGTTGCACATTGAGAAAAGGGAAAAAAGGAAACATGAAATGAAACCTAGGACTAATAGGTGATGCACCAATATTATTTGAGACTTGCACAACTACCTTTGCACACACAATTGATCAATGATAATACCAGTTTATGCACAAATCAAAGATTTTATATTCCCATGCATCAATATTTCATAAAAGGTTATAATATTCATAATCTTAGAAGGAAAATATACTATCTCTTCACAACTTTGGATTCTTTGCATCATTTACACAACCTAAAACTTGCAATAATGCATATATCTTCTCCCTAAAGGCGTAGATAATGAGACACAACATCAATGATTATCACATACATCAAAATAAGTTACATCAATCATTTGATTACACACAATAAAACAAATTTTGAGAAGTCCAAAATGCTTAACTTAAATAATTTGAAAAGGTGTGACATACAATTATACATGCTTAAAAAATGAGCTACAAGGCTGCCTCAACTTAAAAGAACCTTCAAAAATTTATAATACAACAACTACGAGATCAAGAATTGCCTAAAATATGCCCTGAGACTTTCTTTTATTCTTCTCAAAAAATTCCTTGAGATTAGGAACATGTGTGAGAGATGAAAGACATGTGCTTGCTTTGGTTGGTTAGGTCAAACCTTCTTTGGGCGTCCAAAACTATCTTCCCTACTTTCTAGCCCCATAAAAAGCTCCAAAAAGGTGTTGAAATTATGAGAAAGTCTTTCCTTGACCATATCCACCATCAAGGCTTCTTAAACAACTCTTAGATGCTTTTAAATTCTCTAAAATTGAGTCAAAATTTCCCTATATTCACTCCATTAGTTTTGCAGCTCCTCAAATTTCCCTAGATACTTGCAATTGCTCATAATTGCTCAATACTTCTCCAACTACTGGAACTCCTTCAAACATGCTAATAGGACATATGAGAAAAGGTTTGAAATAGTCAAAAGTCTCCTAGAAGGCATGTAAAATATTTTAACATAGGTATTGACACTTGTATGATTCATTAAGAGCTCAAATTTGTAACAGGCTCCCAAGGACTATGTAATCTCACTTCTCTTGCATTCTCACATTCTTCATTAAGCATAAGTCACATTAATACTTACTTATCTATGGCATATCCTTTGTAACTCACCTCAGGCATTTTTCTTGATTGCTATGATAGTCCTTTAAACTTCCATTCAATAAACCTTTCATTCCTCTCATTGATACTTTATAGAACTATTTAAAAAAAAACTTGCTTCATATTGAGTGTGAAGTTTCCATGGCCTGTGTAATGTTATATCTTGATTTCCTTTTTAAACAATTCTCATTGTAGCTATGGAGTTATAGATCTAAATAAGATTATCCATAATATATGGACTAGTTGAAGTACCACATTCTTCTCTTAACACTCCATTGGACTATCTTGTAAACTTCCCTTTTGCCTTATGAGAACAACAAGAACATAAACTTCAATGCTACACTCATAAAGCCTCCATCTGTATAATTTGACTTCACACTATGTGATTCATGCTAGTTGCCTCTAAGATCATATGGCACTTTAAATATTCACCTTAGGTATGTGTTCTTGGTGAGTGTATGCACAAAATTCATCAAAGTCTTGATTCCCTAAAAATACTTCAATGAAATATTGTCCATAGAAAGCTTATGAACTATGTTATCATGAAATTCTAAATTGGAAATACTAAAAAAATTTCAATTTTGCATGACTTACCCTCACTATTGCCACCGGTATGCTCTATCTATTGCTTTGATTTAAGGAATTTATTCATCACTACTAAAAATGTGATATTGATGATGGGAAGACCTCTCTGAGAGCACACATCTAGAGCATTGTTTATACTTTTAAGTAATTTCTTCATCACTACTGAAAATATGATCTTGATGATGGGAGGACCTCTTTGAGAGCAGCCATCTAGAGCATTGTTTATGCTTTCAAAATCTATCATACTAAGAATCACAATATTTTTCACTTTTCTTGCAAAAGCCTTCTCCCATTTGGCTACCAAGGAAATATTAGTTAAAGGTCCCAATGCAAGAATTGTGATTTCACCCAGATTTTTAGAAACTCTATCAACTAGGAATTCACAGGCACCTTTAAATATCTTCTTGGATTTTGGTGGAGGAGGAAATGTGTTTGCTATCCCATCAGGTCCATGAACAAAATCTAGAATCCAAGGTGGAAATCTCTTCAAAGGCTCTAGGCTACCCTTAGAAATTGGCACATCTATAAATTTTACAACTTCACACACATGTTAAGAATTTTCCAATTTCCTATGATTTAGGTAATTACCCAACAAGGAAAAATCTTGTAAACTTTTCAAACCTTGTAAACCTTCAAGACTCATGATATTTGTGCACTCCCTTATGTATGACTTTATTAAAATAAATTGCAATGAGATCAAGTCTGGAAATGCAGCTAGGTATTGGTAGTTTGGCAAAGCCAAAAGTTTCAATTTTTTTAGGTTTTATCAACTGGATCATAGTCAATGGCATGTTCTCTTCCCAAATGTTGACAACACACATAGAGATCATTTCTAATCTTCTTTAGATGCTTTCAATTGATGTCTTTCCAATTTTACCAAGTCATTTCCTTCTTGTAATACTTTCAAAATTTGGGTCGTTCTTGGCTAAAACCAAGGGCCCTTCCTTATACAAAGGGAAAAAAAACACCATTGTATCATTTACCACAATGATTAACATTGCATGAAAGAATAATAGTATTTTTTGGGAGGAAGCATGACTGGAAAATACAGTATGGTCAACATTCATGTACCATCAAAATATTTTAACCACATGGACCATAAAAATCAATATGATATCGATAGAGCTGGAAAATTTTATTCACCCTTCAAATCTATATACTTGTGCAAAACATCATTTAACTTAATCATCATTGTAGCTATCCAAAATGTAACAAAGAAGATTTGAAAATGTTTTCGAACAAAGATCATCAACACAAGCTAGAAAAATGGGAAAAAACTATTTGATATATCTAGAAATTATTAAATATCATATCTTTGAAATGTAGTATACCTTGCATACACTACCAATTTATTTCTTAAACCTCACATAAACCATAGATACTGATTTCACCAATGGTAAAATTAAAACCAAGAAGATCTCTTCAAATATCTGTGAAAACTCAAACTTTTAGAGAAAATTTTCATATTTACTTCATAGAAACTCTAGGCTTTGGAAATATCATGTCTATTATTTCCACATTCTATCATTAAACTTATCCATACAAAGGCCATTAATCTGGTAATAGGATTTTCATAGAGAAAACCCCATCAATACAAAAATAATCTCTTTAGTATTTTGATAGAAACCTTTCTGTGATGGCTATCATAATTTCATTTAGGATTATAGATTGATAGCTCTTGTCTACTATGACTCCGCGATATTTTAGAGCTTCACTCATCTCTAAAAATTTCAACTCAAAACCCTTTATCATGTAGATAGTATCTCTTTTCTTCTCCTTGGTTGATGGAAATGGTTTGAGATGGTACCCATGTGTTTATCTTGGTGATGACAACCAAGATCTAGAAGAAAATAAAAATTCAACCCTATACATAATATCAATGGAACTCTTAATTGTTTAATGATCACTAGTCAAAGAGATCAACGAGTTAATATCATTGATATAAGAATCTATGATTTATTGAATGACTCCCTATGAACTAGGATAAGGGTTTAGTGGATATAAAACTTAGAAATGATCTCCATATTAAAGCAACTCTGATTGAGGAAAATCACACAAGCACAATGATTCCTATCACTCATTGCGAAACAAGCAAAAAACCCAAATCCAATATGTGCACACGATGAACATTAGGAGAAGATATCACACCCTAAAGACCTCCACATATTTCTTTCTTGAATAGGATTTTTTTGCATGTAGAAAAAAAAGGGAACTTGTCACATAGACTCATGCAAAAATCTATAAGATTATTGTGACCATTCCTTGATTTGTTTACTAGAAACATAGTCCCCAAAGGACCCTCTAACTAAAACTTTTCTCCAGTGGAATCATTATTTGTGTCATCAACCAAAGGAGTAGATCTAGTTAGATTGGTTTTTGGTAGATGATTCCTCAACATACAAGCTTCTTCATAGCTTTCATGAGCATGCCTCTGCATGGGTTGAAAGTATTGATATTTAAGATTCATACAAACATTTTCAGTTTCTACTTCTTATCTTGAATGTGTTTCCCACAGTGTTCTCATGGATGTCGAGAGTAAAATAGTGAAGAAGAAATATTGTGTGCATTTTCCCTATTATTGTGAAGGTAAGGATAAAATCTCAACATGATAAAAATTTTAGCCCTTATTTGCATGCCTGTAACTGTCAAAGCTACATTATGGGAGCCTTAAAAAATCATGCAAAGAGTTCTACCTCATATCAATACCCTAAATTTTTTGACCTATCCTCATTTAAATAAAAAACTAAACAAAGATAACTTCCTCTCCAAACATTAAAAGCACATTGAAAATACCAAGTAAAGGATTCCTAGAGTCTTAGCAATCTAAAACTTTTTTTAACAAAAGGAACTTACTTAAATTTTTCTTTTTCTTCATAATATTTTAACATTCCAAAGAACTTAAATAAGTACCTAGTATAACTATTTTGACCATTAGTCAAAATAGGTTAACATGTTGGAGGTAAAAATGTTGAATGATGCTCTCCCTCCTGTAGTTGGCTAACCATATTATTTGCATTTAAATGAGATGACTTTGACCGATTATTTATGTAACAAGCCCAATGTTCTACCCATTGAATTTTACCATGTTTTAACTGACATGTGAACAAATATATTAATAACAAATTTATTCTATAATTCAATAATAAGATGCACATTTGGAATAAACCCATTCCAAACTACCACTGCATTTCAATAATAATAGATGCATATTCTAAATTAATCCCATTTCAAATTTCCAAGTAATGATTGTTTATTACATAATCACATGTAATGATAACATTTTTCTAATTATAATTTCTCAATAAGAATAAAGATACATGTTTGCATACACAACTTCCATGAGCTTAATGAAATAGATATATAAATATTCGAGATGTCCCTACTTGGGCATACATCCTAGATATCTCCAGCATTGGTGCATAAATTCTAGTTGTCCCCATCATTGGCGCATATATTCTAGTTGTCCCCAATACTGGCACGTACATCCTCAAATCCTAAATGTCAATTGTATGAGGGAGAGCATCACTCAAGTGATTTTTTGACAACCACATACTCACTGCAGTCCCCCACACATCTATCTAATTGGTAAGATGGCCCTACCCTTTGACGAAGAGATTGGTTTGGTAACCCCATAATCTTGACCTTCCCGAGCATGTGTTATGTCCTGCATATCTAGAGCTGCCATACATTGTCTATAACCTACATGCATGATTTCCCTACCTAGAATGCAATCATAGATCACAATAAATTGGCAGTGTAAACAATAGCTACTTACACTACTTTGGCCAAAGAATTCAACACCCAGTACTTTGAGTGCAATTCATCTATCCACCCAATCTTTAGCTCAATTTGGTTTTGACCATAAACATAACATACATTCACTCTAAGGTGATGACATAATAAACTATCCAACAAGGTTACTCCCTTTCCCATGGATTATCCTAACCCCAAGACTAACCAAGCTAACCATACATGCACACATAATAAGTGACCTACTAGGTTACTCCATTCCCCATGGATTATCTAACCCTAGGAATAACCTAATTAACCACCATGGTTAATCATAACATCATAACATTAAATGAATCCATTTCAAAAAGTATGATCACAACATTAAGTACCTTCTTTTCAGAAGTATGATCTCATCAATAAATGACCTCATTCAAAAGTTTGATCTCATCAATAAATGAACTCATTCAAAAGTATAATCTCATCAATAAATGACTCCATTCAAGAGTAAAATCTCATCAATAAGTGACTCCATTCAAGAGTATAATCTCATCAATAAATGACAATCAATGATCAAATGAAAAATTAGATCATATAGGTTAATCTCAGCCTATTGGCTTCATTCAATAATCAGGTAAATGACCTATAGACACCAAAACTGTCTTGATTGATATTGGATATCTAATTCTGACCAACTAACATAACTTCTTCTAAAATCATCTCAAAATTGATCAATTAATTGAATAATCTGTATTATTTAATTACTAAAATCAGCAAATTCAGCTATTAATCAAATAATTAAATTTATCTATTAATTCACCTTTCTTCTAACTAATTTTCATCAGATTTAATTAAATCCTCCTAAGTCTTCTTATTTGATTAAAATCAATTAAATCAAATACCCCAAATCCCCTAACCTCTTCTAATTAATTAATCCTAAATAAACCTTCTAATCATCATCAATAGTTAAATCAACCATGGTCAACTAACCAGTTTGCACATAAAATCAATTTCTTCTAATTATCTAATTACCTCAATTATCCTCACAAAAGCATATTCTGAGGAATATTCCTCTCAACAACCTCTCATTCAATTTCCCTCCAAAGGTTTTAAAAAACCTATCACATCCTCTTACATTTGCAATGAATCCTCTTACATCTTCTCAAATCTCATTCAATTCCTCTTACACATTTCAAATTCTCAACCAACAATATTTACTTCTCTTCCATCCTCCACTCACACATTTCCCAAAATGTGCTCCACCCTCATCCAATGGAATGTTGACAAGTGTCACATTCCCATTGGCTCTTAATTTATCTCACATTCACCAAATTATCTCATATTTCAACCCTTGAACTCTATAAATAGAGGCATCATTTTAATAATATGGATCCATAACTTAGAGCATTATCACTATAGCCAACTTCATACATAGAATTTCATCATTTTCATCTATTTTTTAGCATAGTTTCACCATTTGGAGTCAATCTCACACTTGTAATCATATTCAGTCATCAAGCTTATAAAATAGATTGGGAAAGGGCTTCTTTCCACATCAAAGGAGCACCATTCCCCCTATGGGATGGAGGTTTGATCTATTTTGTGTGTTAACATGCTTTCATTTGCTTTCTTTTGTGATTTTGTTTCATGTTTTCATCTTTGTTGATCAAGAATCTCATAGGGAATGATGTTTGTGCTAATTTGAATGACTAACCTTGTTTGTGTTGTCTTTGTTTAGCTTGGTGCAGATCATCATTCACATGACCCAACCAAATAGGTTATTCCCAACCTAGGGTTTTAATCAAAAGTGATGTAGTGATCAAGTGATCATAAATAAATTATAAAACCCCTCTTTCAATATACCTCAAATATTCACATGTTTACAATGTTCATTATATTTGTATATAATTTGAAGGACATTAGCTTGAGAGGAGTTCGTGCTTTTGAACCTACAAGTCCTCTTCTCTATATGGATTTAGGTTGTCAAAATATGAGTCCTCTTCCAGAATTTTGTAAATAGGAATAGACTCATAATCATGTGTATGATTATAGAATAATTAGAAAATACATTTCTCAACCCTATTGTTGAATATTGGTATAACAATAAAGTATACACCCTAACCCTAGGGAAAATACTATCTTCCTACTTCAAGGAGATATGAGTAGACAATCAAGTATAGACTATCATCATGGTTTGCATGACAACACAACCTATCAATGATGATATTTTTATGATGCCATCATTCCCATTGCATTAATAACCTCTTTATCTACAAAGGTTTTCCTAGCATCATAAACTAACAAAACAAGATAGCAACACATTTCATATTTCAATTTTCACTCAACATCCACATAGTCTTAACAAACTAATTATAGCTCTAGTAGCACTAAAGCCACACACACTTCAACATAATATAAATGTATTCCTAAATAAGAGGGTTTCACTAATTCAAGACTCAATCAAGAATCATAGAATATTATTCCATGCTAGGTAATAACTAAGTTCATAAGAACAAGAATATGAAGCATTCCCAAAGAAAATATTTTCCAAGCAAAGTAATTATAATAAAATAACCTTTCAAACACAAATAATAGAAGAATAGAAATCAACATGCTTGGATATAAATTTCCAACTGATAAGGCTGCTTTCCAATCTCAACCTCCACAACCTCGAATTCTACTCATTTAATGTTCAAATAATCTCCAAACTCTAGCCTCCTCTCAAGAACTCTCAACAAAACGTAACTCAAAAAACAAAATCTCTTTCTTTCACTTAAAACTCTCAAAATAACTCTTACACATAAAATACAATAGAATCAAAATAGATAATTTTGAATGAAAAGTGTAACAAATGGTAGAGAGAGAACCTCTATATATACTTAAATTTGAGCATCACAATGCTACAAACAAGTTAACAAATCCGCCACCTTCCAATTCACATACATCAACTCAATTGATTTAACTCTCAAATTGTGACACATAATAGTCCTCTTATTCCCAATTTCATAGAATGGATGAGTCAACTTCATGCTTGTGACAACATGATTCCTTTTACTGAGTCAAGCACAATGATGCATTGCTACATGTTTCCTATTTGGTTTGCAAGTCGACTACCCTTTCAATTTTTTTTCATCTTTACATTGATTGAGTTTTATGTTTATCATATGGATTTACCTAGATATGTCATAGGTATTAGACTTCTATTGGTTTCCACTTTCTAAAAATTTTGGTGCTGCAATTTACTAAGTGCCTTCAATACATATCAACAACTATCTCTATGCTATGTGTTTTGTTAAAAATTCTATTCATATGCATTGCATTCATGACTCTTCTCTTAAGCGTTGACTTATTCTCTCATTTTATGCACTGGATTTTAACTTATAACATGCACTTTTTAGCAATTACTAATAGTCTATTATTCATGCATTATCTTTTTTTCAACTCATGGCTTCCAGATCGGCCTTCATATGTGGCCTATGGGAACACTATTCACTCCTTTATACCTGTGTGGAATTTTTCAGCAACCTATTATTAAATGCATCCTAGTAATTTATATGGTGAATCTCATTTACCGTTACTTATGCTCAGCTCATATGCAAGTTTAGCTAAGCCTTTTTTCACTTTCAAGGTAGCACCTTATGTAGTTTTGTTTCTTTTCAAAGCACTTTTGATAAATATGAAATTCATATCAGCGTTGGCTTTTGTACAACCTTATTATCATATGGATTGTGCTTCATATAAGTGCTTTTGTTTTACTTTGTAGACATTCCAATATGCATTCATAATATTATATATATATTATAATATATATATTGGTGTGTGTATATATTCACATAAAAAACATTGTTTGGTTTTCAAATATATTCACAATATAAATAATATATACACACACATGTATATATACGTATATATGTATACTTAATCAATACGTACATATATATCTATATATATGTATTTATTATCATTTTAATATCCATAATAATCTCATATATACATTTATCTTCATCGATGAGTATATACAAAAAATGTGTACATATATATGTCATAAACATATAATTGATATCCCCATGCATATTATGTAATCACATGCATGAATTACCGTTCACACATATATACATATAGACACTCAATGTTTATACTTATAGACATAAATATAAGTACACAAAGAAGAAATTTTTAGTCAATACAAAGATTTAGTTATGTAGTTCAAACTTAAGAACAAGCATGAAATCAAGACCAACAAACCAAGACTAGTTAAGAAATCAAATACTAAAACCAAATTCATTTAAACCACCCCCTAAGCTATGACCAAAGATTACTTACCTGATTCACGAACTAACTTGACTCAACTAGACCGAACTAGGATGTGAGTGTGTGTATGCTCAGTTAGGCTCATTAAGGGTTACAAACCAAGTTCTTTTCCTGAGTGATACTCCCCCTCTCTTAACTAAGGCTCGACTCCTTCCTGCATCCAACTTAGTGTATCACAAAGGTAATTAGCCATTCACTTGAAATTAATTTGCATCAACAAAGCATTAAAGTATTCACATCGTAATACATATTCATTCATCACATTATCTATAAGTATAAAACATAATCATTCATTAAAAAGCAATAACATCTTAATGCATATTTTAGTATTTCATTCATCTATTAAACATATTAAGGTCATAATTTACATTTATCCTCATATTTACTCATGAAGGTAAAAGTAACTTGGTAACTGAGAAACGAGGTGTAATAATTTATGATTGGTGATTAATCCATTTATAATAAAAATATAATTTATATATTGATGTATCATGGTGGATAGGTAGGATAGTAGTCCTAATCTATATTGTATCTTATTTTCAAAACTAAATCATGGTGATCTATTAAATGATGTAGTGTTGGCATATTTAATATGAAATTAAAATCTATATGTTTATTTATTTATGTTTTGAAAAAATGATTATTTTTTTAATAATTTTTTGTGTTATTAGATTACAAATTATTTATTAAATTATTATTTTGGGTGGCTTGTTATAGTTGGGGTGGCTAGGGGGTAGTGTTTCTTAGGTGGGTAGTGATAAGGGAGCTATGGTCACCCACAGGAGCACCAACGATGAAGTAGTAGGATATGGGTGACAACCACTCATGCTTATCCCCTTTATGTTGGAGGGAACTAGGGGATATTCTTCCTAAAACATCCCATAAACCTCTATATATGATAGTAAGAAAACCCTATCATGTTTACCATCAATCCATATGTTTTTGGGGTTTTTTGATGCAACAACAAAGTCATTTTTTCTCTAGGACACACCATATGAAATTAGGTGATAAAATCCACCAAAAAAATGAAGGGATTTGCACATTCAAATCTCTAATACCATGTTGGAGTCATTAAGAGACACACAAGACCACAAGATCCCCAAAAACCAAAAAATCTTTGTATAAAGGTTTAAGAAAAAAATCTATAATATTAATACTGATACAACATATGAATAACAAATATATATAATCTATTGTATACAAAGGAAAGAATAAGGAAATAAGGTAGTTGAGGTTTGTGGAAACATATGTCATATACACATGACATGAGACAAAATAAAAATTCTTTAAGTAAGCTTAAGTAACAAGTTGTGAATTTATGACTCATTAACTAGGTGGATAAAAAGTAACCAGATGTAAAAAGACACTTTTCACACCCAAAACGCCTAGGCTTTAAGGGTGTGCCTCTCTACCACCTACTTTTTTTTTGAATAGTGTAATATTATATTTTTAATTAATAAAAATTAGTTTGTGACCTATTTCAAAAGAAACTTCTATTCCAAGATTAAAATGACTAAGGTTGAATAAGTAGAAGAGGATGATTAAAATCCAATACATAAAAATGATAAGGCCCCAGATATATGTCCCTTATTTTGTTACAAGGTTTTGTGGTTTTGATTCTAATACTATGATATTGATGATATTTTATATTTCTATAGAGATATATAACTATGTACTATGGAATGCATATGTTGTGACTAGTATGTTTGGAATCTAGTTCCATCTTTACTTTATTATTTTCATTATTTGTGTTTATATATATGTTGATTTGTGATCACAAAACCCAATTCAACATTATATATTTCATAATATTCTTTATAATCAAACACTATTCATTTCTTTTGCATTTTTATATTATATTGCTTCATTGGCTTATCACATTGGATGTTTTATGTTTTCTTCAACTATCCCTATATGGTGTAGACACACCTAATATTTTACTTGAGTGTGAAGGCACATGTTTTCTCCAATGGTAGTTAATTGGAGATGTTTCAACTTAGGTAAATATGCTTTCTTATATTCCTTGTCTCACTTAATTCAGGTTATGAGATCTGTCTTTTTTCAACCTTGAGAAGCTATGATTTGAATTAATGTCAACTATGGATCCATGTGTTGTAAATAAATACATAAAGTGTGTGGTTACTTTGTATTAAATTTATTTGATTATTTTTTACTTGCATTAAATTGGTTTCAAAAATGCTTGATTTGAGATTTTGTAAAATATTTTTTATTCTTGAGTTGAAAGAGTTTATTATTATTTCCTTGGTAGAAAGGTCTTATGTATTTCTAAAAAATTTCAATTAAAAGGAATTTATAAGGGTTAAATAGATTCACCAAAATTATATGATTTAATATTTTAAATAGAATGTATAAGTTATAAACATATTAGTATTACTATTTGTTAGAGTTATCATGTATTAGAGAATAATTAATTACTTTAATTAATTATTATTCTAATTCTCATGCACTTAAGCTAAACTTGGGTTTGTTTTATTAGTTAATTCAATTCTTTATTTATATTAACTACCGAGTTAATATTATATCAATTCGTCTCATCACACAAGATGTTGACACTTGTTATGATCTAATCCCTTTTCACTAGGGATTCTCTTATAAATAATTCACTCTCTCTTGTAATTATTTATTCTGTAAGAATTTTATTTTTTGAGAAATAAAAAATCTTTCTTTTGTAGAGCTCTTGGTTGGAAGGTGTTTTGTTCATTGTTTGATCTTATGGCTCATGTTATTCACAAATCTAACATGGTATCAAAGCTTCTAGAGAATTTTTTACCTCCAAAAACAAATCATAGCCTCCAATGTCCCTTTTGTTGAAGAATATCATTCCTGTCTGGGGGAAAATAGTACAAATCTCTATGCAGGTTCGAGCAATGCAAACGTCTGCAAAAAAAAATGGGTCTACAAATGCCAGAGATTAATATCTGCAATCAAAAATTCTAGGTAATCAATAAAAATTTGTAGAAATTGACTCCTCCAACCTCCACAATTCAATGTAAACAATCAAATTGGAAATCATGATTATACATGTGTTTGGTCTAACCTCCATGATTCAATGCAAACAATTAGATTGGAAATCATGATCATATTACATGCAATAATGAATCAAACAATCAAAATACAATTTTGTTCACTTTTTGTGGCTTGGAATTATCTCTAATACCGCTTTGATACAATGTTCAAATTCTACAAATCTAAAAAGATAATTTATCAAGCACAGAAAAAACCAAATTGCATTAACCGACTAAATAAATCACTAAATCAAAATATCTAAGTGAAACTATCTTATTTGTAAAATATCTTTTTGATATAGTTAACTTAATGTGAAAAGGAGGGAGATAATCAAAATAGCTTTATGGATTTTTTAAGTAAAAATAAAAAAGGAAAATCTTTTTTAAAAATGGTAATTTTCACTTATGTTTGAGACTCACTTTTCTCTCTAATTTTTTGTGACTCCATGGAGGAGATTTTTGGACTTCACTTTTGGGATTAGAGAGCTTGACTTTGGATCTTGAAGGGGTTCATAAAAGGAGTGTTGGTTGTGATCCAATAAAAGGATTATCTTCTTTTGTTGAAGGTTTTCTTTTGATTCAAATACACCCATTCAATTTTATTTCAATTATTGACTATGTCCCACACTAGGAAATTGTATGTGACATTCAATTTATGGGATTTAAAACAAAATGAATATAATAATAGCTTGTTGAGTGATTCCATTTCAAATGTTTTCACTTTTAAAAAATATAAAATATCACAAATATAGAAAAATTGTATCAAAAGCCTAGATGATGTGGAAATTATGTTGTGCTTAGTATACTCAAAAGACTATTCTTATTTTCTTGAAAATTTTCATTTTAAAAAAAGAAGGATTTTGAAGTAATCATCAAAGGTGATTTTTGTTTTTTTTTTTTAAATTTAAACGTTAAAATTTAAATCTATCTCATGTTAAAAATTTATAATATGAAGGACAAGATGTTTCCTCATATAAATATGATTATCTACATTATAGATATGAGTGCCAAGGTTTTTGACCTTGTTTTCTATGTCTTAATCTTTTGTTATTTTTGGACTTTGAGCCATTAGTAATGAGATCTAAAAAAGGAAGTGGAGTGGCCTCACATTGCCCATCTAGTTAATTTGACCAAAGGAAGAATAATTAGAGAAATAAAATATAAATAAGATAAATAAATAGGTTTAAATTTTTTATCTAGATTTAATAAAGATTTACATGTATATTACCAAAGACATGGAACAATCATGTAATAATTTAGTGTAACCTTATGTGGATGTGAAATTCAGAATTTAGCAAGATCTTGTATGGTTGGTAAATTCCAACAAGTATCTCCTATTATATAGGGCACACTCATAATTTCCTATATGGTCATTAAACCATCATGTTGACACTCCACTATCCTAGTTCTAGTAGACCTTCCTTCTTGTTTCATACAATTTTTTATTCATTTTGTAGACATAAAATTGTCCTCATAGTCATTTTTAACCATTACATATTTCAATTGGTCATCCTTATAATCATATCTCCATATTATAAACATTTATTCATATTATAAGCATTTATAGGCATCTATAAGCATTATCCATAAAATTATTTAATCATTTATCATTTATCATTTATGCATTAATCACTAAAATATCACTTTCACATTCCATTAAATTATTTAATCATTTATCCATTTGCATATTTCATTATCCCATTTCATAATATTTATCGTTTCATTCACCATCACCTCTCCATTTTGTTTCTTGTTCAGTTTGTTTTATGCTATGTCTTGGTTGCAGATTACTTTGATACTGGATACATTTTGTTATGATGTTTTGATCGCTACTATTAAGCAACAACTATTATTGTGGGATGTAGTTATCTGATTATTGTTTCACTTGCATTATGGATTAATGATGTTGTAGAGTTAACATGAGATGTTATTATGAGATTACTGGATTATGATGGAAGTGTCAGTTTCGATGAGTGTATTGGTGAAGAGGATGGTTTCGCATCACTCGCTTGCGAGCGCCCTGCGAATCCGTGATTTTTTCTTCACGGTGTGTATTATATGCTGGATATATTGTATGATGTTGTTTACTTGGTTGCAGGATTGCAGGTACATGACATTGACTCCACCTGGTTTCACAGGTTTGAGCGTGTCGATCCAACGGTTAAGTTAAACGAGAGATAGTAGCTAGATAACATGTGTCAAGTTTATGCCCTAGCCTTAGTGTGTCGTCAGTTGTGTGTGTCGAGTCATTGTCTGTCTTGCTTTGATGTTATTTAATTCTGAAGGATTCTTTATTTGGAAATAGATATTTAGAATAATTACATTTAAATCATGTTGATGGTTATTTAATTTAAATAATGCAATGTGGATAAAAGTTTATATTTAAATTAATTAATTATATTTAAATTATTTAATTAATTAAATTTAATCCAAGGGGGTTGAGTTTAGTTATTAAATAATTAAATTAATTAATTAAATGTGATGTAAGAGAATGAAAGGAAATAAAAGAATTAGAATTAATTTTGAAATTTAATTCCAATGTGTGGGAATTAAATTAGAAATTGTAATTAAATGTTTATTTGCGAAATTGGTTGCAACTTTGGAAATTAATTTATTATTTCAAATTGCATTTTAAATTGAAATTGAAATTAATATCTAATTTGCATGTAGTGTGAATTAGGATTGTAAAAATTGAAATTGAAATTGAAATTGAAATTAATATCTAATTTGCATGTAATGTGAATTAGGGTTGTAAAAATTGAAATTGAAATTGAAATTGAAATATCTAATTTGCATGTAATGTGAATTAGGGTTGTATTAGGTATTTTTGATTTATAAAGAATATATGTTTTAATTTTAGGGCAGCAGAAGGAGATTTAGAAAAAAAATACATTTTTACAACAGGAAAGAAATTTTGAAAAATTTGCACAAGGGTTTGAAAAAAGTTTGATTGTAGAATTGATTGAAGGAAAGATTTGTTTGCATTTGTTGGATTTTGGATTGGATTCATTGGAGGATTGAAGAAAATTCAAGAAATCCTTGGAGGAGACTTGCATCAGAAATTCATCTCTTCCTGTAGCTTCTTGTACCAGGTTTTTCTCTTTGTGTTTTATTGTTCTTGATTGTTTTTCTTTAAAATAGTAGTCATTAAAGATTTGTTTGTTAAATCTGTTTTATAAAATAAATTTGATATTAGAAGAAAATAATTAAATAAATTTACAGCTTTTGCTTGTGAAAATTCTTGAGTGAAAATTGTGAAAATCTCAGTTGAATTTAAATTATTTGGGGAAAACGATTTTGTTGTTATTGAAATCAAACATAGAGATTGAACAATGCATTTAAAATATTTTTAGAAAATGAAACCTTCTGTTTATTATTAAAAATCGAATTTTAAAATCTGCAAGATAGTTATATTTTTCATGGTAAAATGGTCTGGTTGCGTCGCCTATAACTCCACTTACACAAACTGGGTTGTTAGGAAATTTAAAGGGTTTTTGCATTTTGAAATTTTATTATCCCTGTCAAAAAATCGCAAATACCCAGATGATAGTTTTTGAGTTATGTTTGAAACATGAGACTGCTGTTAAATTATTTTCCCATGGCTGCTCTGAAAATAAAATAATAATAAATTGATATTTATAAATATTAATATTTTATGTATTGTTATTATAATATTAAAATATTATTTAATAATATTTTATATTATAATATATAATATTAAAGTATTATATTTATTTATATTATTTTAAATAAAATTTGCATATTAGATTAGTGGAATTAAAATTATAAACATATGGGAAATTATTGTTTATTTTAAAATGGCATGTTAAAGTTTAATTGAAGGAATTAAATATTTGATGTAAAAAATGCATAATTTAAAATTTAATTGTGGAATTTAAATTCATGTGTAAAAGGTACAATTATTAATTTGATTTAATTGGAAAAATATATTTATATTTTGAAAGATTGATGATAAGGGATATTTTATTTTAAATTAAACAATTTGATATTCTATAAAGAATAGAAGATATGTTAATGATTAAATATATTTAAATATATTAATTTATATTTAGTATATATATATTGAAGGTATGTATCCATTTGAGAGAATAAATAATATTTTATTATTTTATTTTGTTGTTTGCAAATTTGGGTATTATTAGTGTTCTAAAAAAAATGATTAGTATGTGTAGAAAATGTATAGAGAAAGATATTTTTTAATAGAAGTAATTATTTGATTTAAACGGAAATATTTATTTTGTTAATATGATTGAAGAAAATATATTGAGATGTATATATATATCTATAAGTATTTTCAATTAGTATTTACCTTGTTTTATTTAAGTGCGTGTAATTTAGCTTTGCATGAAGAATTTAAATGATAAGTTTTGAATGTATGGTCAAAATTGATAAGGAAAAAGATATTTAAATATATTGAAGAATTATAGAAATATTTATATTTAAATTTTTGTTTTAATTAATTAAATTTAATTAGAAACAATATGAATGCGTGGTCAAATAGATAAGCCAAAAGATATTTTTATACATTGATGAAATTGCATGTTTTTAAATGGATAGTTGAAGAGACATAGATTCTGGATAGAAAATTGAAAAGATTGTTTGCAATAGTGCTAGGTTGCATTAAAAGTAAATTTAGAAACTAACTATATTGAAAAAGACAAATAGTTATTATGTTTTATTTAGTTCCATAGAATAATCTAGTCATTGTGAATGGAATATTAAAGAATATATGTAATTAAATTTATTAATATATATATTTGGTGTCTATATAATATGGAGCATATATATATTAAGTGTAAAATTCATTATCGTATTTTATTTTAATGAGATGCATGCAATATATTATTGAATAGAGATTTAAAAATGGATTGATTAGTATATATATGGAAAATAGTTAGAGAAACAATATGTTATTATATTAAAGTAATTGAATGTTTTAAATAGAAAATTGAATGAGACGTAAGATTTTGTTAGGAAATGGAAAGAGTTTACTTGCATGGATTTGTGTTGATTTAAAAGTAAATTAAGAAGTTGTTTTATTGATGAGGCAATCAATTATATTATTTATTAATTTCTATTTAGATTAATTGAATCATTGTGATTGGATTATGAAAGAGATATAGATTTAGTTTACTTGCATGGATTTGTGTTGATTTAAAAGTAAATTAAGAAGTTGTTTTATTGATGAGGCAATCAATTATGTTATTTATTAATTTCTATTTAGATTAATTGAATCATTGTGATTGGATTATGAAAGAGATATGGATTTAGTATATCCAAAAGTAGTATCTTCCTCATGATTATCTTAAAAGATTTAATTCTCTGTATTCAGTAAAGGGAAGTAAGTTTAATTGTTATAGATTTTCAATAATGAAAAGGGAAATAGGGGTTATGATTATTTTAGATGATCTAGTTATTGTGTCTTTGACTTTGTCAACACTACCTATTGAATGAGTAGGGATTTAGGAAATCCAAATATTATATTTGATTAATGACTTGAATGCTTTGGTTGCTATGTCATCAAGTTGCATTGTTGGTTTTGGCATTTAGTGTGTCATAAATTATAAGTTTTCTAGAAGAACTTAGAGGATAAGGGTTGTTGAATCTTTATGCCATCTAGTTGTTTTCCCTTGGGTAGTGCATGGCGTCTTTTCAGTTTTACCCGATTTTCACGAATGGGGATGTTTGCACCTCCTTGGTTTAGGAGTGGATTATGAGATCCGTGTCTCCTTGTATGAAGTGACCTTGTGATGTGGTTTCATCTTGTTTCCTCCTATGAAAGGAGTGGACTATGTGATTCTTGCCTCCAAGATGTTTGGAGTGAGTTTCTATTATTTGTATCCTCCTTGTGTTGGAGTGGTTATGATGCCTAGTTTGTATGCACTTGTGTTTCCCTTGGTGATTGGTTGTGAGTGCGTTGTCCATTAGAAGAGTGGCTTTTGATAGGGGCTGGAGCCCAAAGTGGTAAATCGGGTAACCTTCAAAAGTGAGTTAATCAAGTGATAATTAAATTAATGTACTTAGATGATTAGGATGCATTCACATTAATCAAGATAATTTAATCCTCACTCATAGACACAAGGGCTTGTTTAGACTTGGGATGAGTGAGAAGGCCTGGAATGGCAAGATCAACTATCTTGTCCTTGCGAGAGGTAGTTGATTCCACATGAGTGAGTATGAGTGCCGGGATTCGGTTGAGGCCACCAAGATTACTTGTGCCGGAGCCTATGAAGAATGCCCAGATGAGATATCATGACAAACCTTGCGATGACACTCTATCTAGGACAACTATTGTTAATTGTTTTATGTGTATGGTTCTGTGAACATACTTGATCTACTTTATGTCTGGAAGCAATGTGACCTATGTCAGTGATGTTGGAGTTGTACTTGTATTGTATTTGATTTGTACTTGTATTGTACTTGAGTTGTACTTGATTCATATTTGTATGGTGAATGAGTTGTACTTGTTAATTCATTTGGTTGGTTATAATAATATGAGTCAGTTTGAGTCTGCCTTTGGTTAGAGGTAGTAGAATCTTTGTCCATGTTACTTTGTTACTATCTCCTAGCATGGGGGGTGGGCCTTCGGGTACCACATTGGTAGGGTGGAACATGTACCAAAACCGTTGGGTCCCCATCGATCTTCAGTACTTGGTGGCGAGACATCCAAATGGACAGCTCACGATTCTTGTTGTAATTTCTTGCATTGTAATATTTCAGTTTGTAGATGATACTTTATCCCTCTTTTGTAAGAGGTGGAGTTATGTAATTGTAATACATTTGTACTAATGTCTCATTCTGGGAATGAGTGATGTAACTATTGGATTAAGATAATGTCTATGAGATTGTATATTGGTTGATTATCTTATTATGTTATGTGGTATTCTTATGATGTATGATGTTTATTTCATAAATTTCATAAGGCTATGGTTATATGTAATATGTTTGTGTGGGTTTTAATAATCCTAACCTTGTAGCCTTAGAGGTTGTTAATTAGTAAGTGAATGTGTATGTTAAATGCACTTTATAAAAAAAAAAATTGGTTCGCTTATGATGTTAATTGCAACTTCTTTTAAGGTTACTTGGCAGGGCATTACACCAACAAGTATCTCCTATTATATAGGGCACACTCATAATTTCCTATATGGTCATTAAACCATCATGTTGACACTCCACTATCCTAGTTCTACTAGACCTTCCTTCTTGTTTCATACAATTTTTTATTCATTTTGTAGACATAAAATTGTCCTCATAGTCATTTTTAACCATTACATATTTCAATTGGTCATCCTTATAATCATATCTCCATATTATAAGCATTTATTCATATTATAAGCATTTATAGGAATCTATAAGCATTATCCATAAAATTATTTAATCATTTATCATTTATCATTTATGCATTAATCACTAAAATATCACTTTCACATTCCATTAAATTATTTAATCATTTATCCATTTGCATATTTCATTATCCCATTTCATAATATTTATCGTTTCATTCACCATCACCATATTCATAAAACCATTATCTATTCATCTCATATTCATATTTCATGCATAACCATTGCATAATCATTTTATTTAAATATTTATCCATCTCATTAAATCATTTAGAAGTCTATAATATTTATCAATTTCCATAATCATTTTCATAATAATCTATCCATTATTTATTTAAATGATCAATAAAATATTCATACATTAATACATTTCACATATTTCATACATTGACATATTCATCAAACCATTAAAATTATCATACATATTCATTAAGTTATCCATTTTCTCCATTTACCATTTTTATCATGCATTTATCCTATTCCACCTATTTTATTGCACCCACCTCATGCATGTGGGATATGCTGCTCCAAGATACTCTTTTAATCCCACATTCCTTCCATAACCTGCATTCACCCTAAAGATGCCTATTTAAACAGAATTTTCCTCTCATTTTGCCTTGACATGAATTTTGCATCTCCATGCTTTGCATCTTCCTCCACAATTTTTATACATTTTAGTGATATTTTCATTCAAGCTTAGCTTTAGTTTTATTTTACATTGCATTTTGCTCATAGAATAGTAGTTTTCATCATAGCATTTGAATCTCTTGCATTTTGGGTTTGATTTGAATATCTCTCATTCCATTTCACATAGCCTCTTGTGTGTTCTTAGAGAGAAAATGAATATGAACACAAGATATTGTGGATAGGAGAACAATGGAGTAGTTTAGTTTTACATGCATGCGCGTTTTACTTGGTTATTTTGTTTTGCATGTGTGTTCTTGATCAAGAACTCCATTGATATGATGTTGGAATCAATTTGAATCCTTGGATTCAAATGTATCCATTTCCTGTTAGGGTTAGAAGGCATATATCTAACAAGTTAAATACAGATTTGATCAATAAAATAAAGAAATAAAACACACATGAAATTATAGCAAAAACAAAACAACACAGAGAATTTAACATTGTTCACCCAATCTGGGCTGCATCCGCAAAACTGAAGCCATCCAATGATTTTATTATCCATCTTATAACAAGATTTTAGAAGCTTCCAAAAATTAGGGTTTACAAAGTCGGCTTTTTTCCTTTTCGGTCTCGGACCCCAACAAGGATACATGAAGAGTGTATAGTACTAAAGAATCTAGAGTATAGCATGATTAGTCACCACATTCAAACATTTCCCTCATCATACATTTTGCATGCCCAGTGGAACCTTTCCCTTCGTTTATTGCTTCATTTTATTAGGCATGATCGATTTCTTTTATTTGTTTACATAAATACTTTGATGATTTCATAGGTTCATCTAAAATCTTGCATGTTACTCCCGTCTGAAAGCTGTTAAGATTTATCTATAAGGATTATCTAGCATGAGTATATCTTATTGATTAATTGCATGAATGATGTTCTTATAAAAATGATGCTGCCAGGTGATTTTTGTCGTGAGTCATCTTTGTGCTATTGATTTTCATTCAAGCAAAAAATTTTATTGGCGGGATATTAGAGGACACGTGTTTTGGAGTATTCATGTTTCCCTGTTTTAGTAATTCATTGCACATAGCTATGGACCTTGTTCAAAATCCAAGTTAATTTGTGGGCGAAAAGCAAAACGTTGAGGTCTGAACAACTCATTTACAAAGGTTTTACCATCTTTTGTATGAGAACGGGCAGCTAATCCAACAATTCCATTTTTAACATATGCCCGCAGACATGGCATTTTTTGAACATTCTATTTTTGAAGTATCTTGCAATTACATCCTTTTATTCTAGATGTGTCTGCCATCTTGTGCATATTCTGCAATCACTTTGAAGCATTTTGTTAAATAGTTTACTCACCCGATGCATGCGCCAAATCCTTCTAGAAAATAGTTCACTTGCCTTGTCTATGCCTTTATCAAACAACTCAAGTGCCTTGTGTGTGTTTCCAATGGATTTAGTTTTTGTCTTAGGGTTTTAGTTTTTAATTTTAAGTTTTCAATCTTTAATTTTTAAATTTTTTTAATTTAGTATCATTTTTAATTTAGATTTTTTTTTTAGTTTTAGATTAATTTAGTTTAGATTATAATTATAATTTAGATTTTAGTTTATTTTAAATTTTTTAATTTAGTTTTAGTTTTTAATTTTAATTTTAATTTAGATTTTTAGTTTTTCTTAATTTTTAGATTAATTTAGTTTAGATTTTTAATTTAGTTTTAAATTTTAAATTTAGATTAATGTAATTTAATTTTGATTTTGATTTCTAATTAGTTTAGATTATAATTGCTAATTAAGGTTTAGATTTTTAATCTTAAATTTAGTTTTTAATTTTTAATTTTAATTTAGTTTTAAACATAACATTTAAATTTAGATTAATTTTAATACTAATTTTATTAATTTAGTCTTTAGTTTAGTTTTATTTATTTTAGATTAATTTTAGATTTAATTTTAACCTTAGAGTAAATGTTTAGATTTTAATTTAGATATTTTATTTTTGTTATTTAGTTATGTTTTGTTTGTTTTCTTCAAGGGGGGCTAATTTAATCTTTTGTGGCTTGTGCATTATGTTTTTCGAAGACTTGATTTTGAAACTACTAATGACATTTGATGCAGGACGTTCGTCGAAGACTTGATTTTGAAACCGATTGTTTTTTAGATTAGAACATATTTCAATTGATGCTTTAAAATGAACAATTGTCTTCTCTCATGTAGATTTAACTAGGATGTCAATGAACATTGTTTGTTGTGTTTGAAGGATGGTAGGTATTATGGTCTCACCTTGTGCAAAATTGGTGATCAGAAAGCCAAACCCATTTATTTTTGTGTTTATACCTTAGAGGGGCCTGCCTCGCAAGAGACAACGAATCCAACCAGTTTTTCGCTCAAGCCGATATATAAAAGGATGAGACTAAAATGTCAAGTCTTCATGGTATGTAGGCCTTAGTCGTGCAGTGTCATTCAAAACCGAGTACCTACCTTTTCTTTTAAAGGTATAAGAGCCCCTATTAGAGTGATTAAAGACTTGATTGGCTTGCTATATGCTCGTGAGGTTCCATGTCCCTGATTATTTAGTAGAACCCTCTTCTTTTAGAAGCCAAAATCCCTTCTATTTGCTTGTGCAACAAAAGTCATTGCCAATCCATCCCACGTTCTCATAGTTCTTAGTAGAGGTGAAGAGTTTGTCATGGGAGATTCATAAGAACTTGAAGCTTGGTTGACCTGAGAAGTGAGTGTCATGGAGGGGAGCTAGTGTGGCCAAGCTTCTAAGTCACCCACTAAGAATAAGTGTGAATGGAGAAATCCAAGTGGGAACCCAGTGAATATTATCCTTGCCAACCTTGAGATTTGTTCTTGTATTGTTAAAATCAAACATTCTTTTTGCCATGTCTTGCATGTGTGTTCAAAAATAAATATCAAACAAACATCACACCTAGTAACTTGCAACATCTCAAACCTTGCAAACCCAAAAGGTTAAACACCCAAAAAAATCCAAAATGAACCTATCACTTAGATTTCTTGGGGCCATCATCCTTCAGTTCTGATCTTTTAATCCTTGCATTCCACCTAGTCCTTACATATCATCCACCTTTTCATATCCATTATTTCTCAAACAAAACCTTTAGCTTGTACTTAGGCTACTCTTCCTAGGTCTTGAAATCAAACTATTGGCTATCTATCACCTGCATCACTTGAGGTTCAACATCCTTGAGTTAGGGAACATACCATTATCCTTGAGTAGGGAAATCCTTTTGGATTCCATCATCTCCTACGTACCATCTCTTGATCATTGGTCCTTGTGTCTATCTATCATAACACAATTAAAGCCTTTACATCATAACCAACTTTGGACCTAGAGTTGCTCTTGGGCTCTTACATTCTTAGCTTGTCATATCATATCATACTATTTTCATCTTAGAATCATATCCTTTTCATTACATCCTAGTCTTAGGTCTCATACATTATCTTGGGTGAAAATCAGAACAATCACCTATGACCCCTAGAACCAGAGAAAAAATGTTTCAAGAAGAAGGGTGAAGGGAAAAACATATAGGATCTAGAGACCCAATAGTGCGAAATACATTCCCTTAACACTAATACAACAGAGGAGAAGAGTATAAATAGGTTTCAATAGCATCTAAAATACTTGAAATAAAATACATGCAGCATAAAAGAGATTACATAATTGAGCAATCACAATTGACACAAGATATATGTGGGAAAACCTTTACAGGTAAAAAACCCACCACACAAAGTCAAGACAATTGTATTACAGTAACAAAAACTGTTACATACAATATACAATCTTCTCTAATCAGCTCAAAGCAACACTTCCAGAATTATCTCTCTGTTACAATGTTATCTCTCACATACAGTTCAAACCAAAAACTCTAACTCTCAATCACGTACTCGACTTACTTAAGTCATACGTTGCATTCAATTATGTCAATCAACTACCGATCACAAGGTACATCAATCTCTAATCAAATCGTACCAATGATCTGCCCATGCCGATCTTTCTGCATCAAACAACCCAGGCCATAACTTCTTTACCCAAATTGGGTCCTGTCCATCACCCTGAGTCGACCTGCAATAACTGCTGATACAACTTTGGCCTTTATCCAATTATTACTCTGATACTGAGCCACATGTCTATACAACATTCAATTACATCTTCTTCCACTGAGTCCAACTCAGTCAACCCAGTCAACGAGCTCATTCGAGCTCTCCATAAACCTTACTGCACTATCGCAGCCCTGCCGAGTTCAACCTGTGGTATGGTAGTGAGCTCGACCAAGCTCACCTCGAATTTATCGAGCCCAAAAAAACCTTTCTATCGCACTACCACAGCTAGCTTCAAGACTCATTGTGTTAGGGCGGTAGCCATCCTGGCTAACCGCTGGTGGTCTTACCATGGCCACTATGGTCAGTCACTTGACTAGCCGCAGTAAGGCTGTAATCGCCAGCCAGGTCGGTGGCAGTCTTACCGCGGCCACCGCGGTCAGTCACTTGATTAGCAGTGGTAAGGCGGTAATCACCAGCCAGGGCGTTGGTGGTCTTACCGCGACCACCGTGGTATGGTGGTAGCCGCCAGCCAAATGGAAAGATTGTTATCGCGACCACTACGGTGAGGAAAGAGACCGCACGCGATAACGAGGTAATCACAAAATCCTTCACCACGGTACCACCAAAGCAGAATAGGAGACTGCCACGGTAAGGCGGTAAAATTAGAAAACGTGAATATTTCGCCAAGTCTTTTTCTGACAGAGGTTCAAGATGGTAATTGAGGCATCATTTCTCAACAAAATCCCACTTGACAAAAAATTCCTAGCTTCCTCATAGACTCTGAAAAATTACGGATGGTCATGGGCCCCAAGGGCCATCAATTTCGTACACCACCTGAACTTGTCTATGCTAACCGGATTTGTCAAAGTGTCTACAAAATTCTTTAAGGTGTCAACCTTTTCCAAACTAACCTTGCCATCTTCAACCATATCCCTCATGAAGTGATACTGCACATCAATGTGCTTGGTCCTGGCATGAAAGGTAAGATTCTTTGCCAAAAAAATGGCACTCTGACTGTCATAGCAGATTGACATCTACCCAGCATTAAATCCAATGTCTGAACATAAACACCTCATCCAAACAATTTCTTTATAGGCATGAGTTGCAGCCATGTACTCTGCCTCTATCATGGATAAAGAAACTACAACCTATTGCTTGCTCATCCAACTGATTGCTCCACCATTAAGCATGAAAGTGTATCCACTGGTGGATCACTTGTTGTCAATGTCCCCTACCTAATCTGAATCAACATACCTATGAATGTTGAGAGTCCTATGTGATGCAACCAAATTACCATGGTAACACAGTGCATAATCTGAAGTACCCTTCAAATACCTAAATACTCTCTTCATAGAATCCCAATGTGATCTTCCTGGATTTGCCATAAATCATCTTAAAACTCCCACTTCTTGGGCAATGCATGGTCTTGTATAGACCATAACATACATCAAACTACCAACAACACTTGCATAAGACACATTGGTCATGTCCTCCATCTCAATAGTAGATTTAGGACAATCTTCAGCAAATAGCTTCATTCCCTACATGATTGGAACAACTAGCTGCTTGCAGTCATCCATACTAAACCTCTCCAAAACTGTCTTCACATACTTACTTTGACTTACCCAAAGCTTTTTTCTTGTTCTGTCCTTGGATATCTCCATTCCAATAATGTACCTAACTACACCAAGATCTTTCATTTTGAACTTTGCAGAAAACTAAGATTTAAGATCAGAAATCATAGTCTTTCTATTACCAATGCATAACATATCATCCATATACAGGGTAATAACAAGCACACAATCATTCTCAGATTTATAATAAATACAATGATCATATTTTGATCTCACAAATCCAGTTGACAACACAAACGTGTCAAATTTCCAGTACCACATTCTAGGAGATTGTTTTAAACCATAGAGAGATTTATTCAACTTACAGACTAGATTTTGTTTACCTCTTTCAAAAAAATGCTCAGGTTAGGACATGTAGATTTCTTCTTCCATCTCACCATGGAGAAACGTTGTCTTCACATCCATCTGTTCAATTTCAAAATCATACATAGTTGCCAATGACAATAAAAATCTGATGGATGTCAGCTTTGCTACAGGGGAAAAGATCTCTCCATAATCAATTCCCTCAATTTGAGAAAAACCCTTTGCAACCAACCTAGCCTTATACTTCTCAACACTGCCATCAAGACCTGTCATCTTTTTGAATATCCACTTATAGCCAAAAGGCTTTCACCCTTTAGGTAGTGGTACCAAATTCTAGGTTTCATTCTTTTTCAAAGAATCCATTTCTTCATTCATGACATCCACCCAAGAATTTGAATCAGCCATGTTGATTGCTTCTTTAATAGTCCTAGGTTCATCAGTGTAGGTAATTAAATCATAGGCACAGTTTGAATCTAACATAGAGAAACCATACCTATCATGTTTCCATTTTTCTCGTGTAGATCTTCTTATAGGTTGAGGTTGTTCTTCATCATCAAAAATTTCAGAGTTGCTTGAGCTCTCCTCAGTCTCAGGTATGCCATGCAACTCTTCCCTTTCTGGATTTTGGGGAGTATCTACTACATCCTTCTTCTTGTCACTCTGATCTATCCCAAGCTGTTGATCACTTACTGAAGGTTTTAGCTCATAAAATATTACGCTTCTGCTGTACAAAACCTTCTCAATAACAAGGTTCTAAAGCTTGTATCCTTTCACACCAACTCTATAGCCAATGAGAATACATTTGACAGCCTTGTTATCCAATTTAGATCTCTTTTCATTTGGCACATAAACATATTCCTCATAGCCAAACACACAGATATGCCTCAGAGAGGGCTTCTTACCAGACCATGCTTCCAAAGGCATCTTGTCAACAAGAGAAGAGCAAGGAGATCTATTTATTAGATAATATGTTGTAGCCACAACCTCAACCCATAACTTCTACTCTAGACCACCACCGCTCAACATACTCCTTGCCTTTTTCATCAGCATCATGTTCAACCTTTTAGCATCTCCATTTTGTTGTGGAGTGTAAGGTATTGTCTTATGCCTTTTAATTCCATGATCAGTGCAATACCTTTCAAAATCTGCAAAACAAAATTCACCACCATTTTATGTCAAACATTTAATTTTCCTTCCAGTCTGATTCTCTACCAAAGATTTAAATTCTATAAACTGACTGAACACTGACTGAACACTTCTGATTTACTTTTAATAAATTATACAAATGCCCTTCTCGAACAGTCATCAATAAAAGAAACATAATATCTAGACTTCGATAAAAAAGGAACATTAACTAGACCAAACACATCAGAATGAACATAATCCAGTATACCAGAAGATTTATGAGGACTAGAATAAAATGAAACACGGTGTTTTTTTCCATAGATACAATGTTCACAAAAATTAAACTCAAGGTTACAATCACCAAGCCCTTCTACAAGTTTTTTATTCTTCAAGGTTTTCAAACCTTTATAGCAAATATGACCAAGTCGATGATGCCATAGCATAGTCTTCTCAACTAGAAGTTTTACCTCCATAGCATTTGCAGCCAAAGAAGTGTCTTCATCTTTCTCTATAGGTACAACATTGCATGACTTTATAGAGGCACTATTGCAAAGAACAGGTCATGCATCCAGCTTGTACAGAGTGCCAATACGAACACCCTTAGCCAACACCATTGCACCTCTAGCTATTTTACATCCCTTACTTGAAAAAGAAACTTCTACACCTGAATCATTTAACTTACTCACAAAAAGAAGATTTTGAGCCAAACTTGGTATGTGAAGTATGCCACCAATACCTTTGACTCTCCCATTAGGAAACTAAATTCTAACTCTCCCTCTGCCAACTATCTCCAGTTTTGAATCACTTGGTAAGTATACCTTTCCACCATCATACTTCTCATATTTAGAGAACCATTCTCTATTGGACGTCATGTGAAAAGATGCACCTGATTCAACCAACCAGACATCATCTGATGCCTAAGTTGTCAAGGATATTGCAATGAAGGAATCTGCATCACTTTGAGATGATTCATTGTCAAAGGAATTCTTCTTCTTCTTCTCCTTGCAGTCCTTTTGGATATGTCCAGGTTCCCCACAATTCCAGCCTCTCACCTTGAAATTCTTACCGAGAGACTTTGATCTCCCTGCAGATTTGGATTTCAACTTCTTGTCCTTCTTGGATTTCTCCTTTGGTCTACCTCGAACAATAAGAGCCTCTTTGGCCATCTCTGAAGACTTCCTCTACATCTCTTCAGATAGCAATAAGACAACAACATCTTTCATCTTGAAAGCAATGGTAGTTCTTCCAATGTCCATCACAAGATGATCCCAACTATCAGGTAACAAACATAACAAGAGCATGCATCGATCCTCCTCTATCTTTACACCTATAGATGTCAGCTGAGTAACACTCATATTAAACAAGTTCAGATGGTCTGAAACAGATGCACCTTCTTCCATCTTCAAGGAGTATAACTTCTTCCTTAGGAATAACTTATTTACCAGAGACTTTCCTTGATAAATATCACCAAGCTTCTTCCATAATGAAGCTACAAACTACTCCTCATGGATGTTCAGGAGTACAAAATCGGCTAGACTTGGTCTTATCAAACCTTTTTCTTTTCTATCAGCAAGATCCCAAGATTCTTGTGTCATACTTTGTGGCTTAGTTCCAAACACTGCAATCCAGAGGTCTCTATCCACAAGCAAGTCTTTTATCTTGAGTTTTCATAACCCAAAGTTACTACCATTAAAATTCTCAATATCTACTCTACCTAATGTACTCACCATCTCAAACAGAAACAAGTTTCAACAATGCAAGAATCCCACTGAAACAATATTAGCACAAAAAACTAATCTTTCCTACAAGGATAACACAACTGGCTAGGCACTGATACCACTTGAAGGGAAAAACATACAGGATATAGAGACCCAATAGTGTGGAATACATTCCCTTAACACTAATACAATAGAGGAGAAGAGCATAAATAGGTTTCAATAGCATCTAAAATACTTGAGATAAAATACTTGCAGCATAAAAGAGATTACAGAATTTAGCAATCATAGTTGACACAAGATATATGTGGGAAATCCTTTACAGGTAAAAAACCCACCACACAAAGTCAAGACAATTGTATTACAGTAAAAAAAACCTTTACATACAATATACAGTCTTCTTTGATCAGCTCAAAGCAACACTTCCAAAATTATCTCACTGTTACAATGTTATCTCTCACATACAGTTTGAACCAAAAAATCTAACTCTCAATCATGTACTCGACTTACTTAATTCATACATTGCATTCAATTCTGTCAATCAACCACCGATCATAGGGTACATCAATCTCTGATCAAATCACACTAATGATCTACCCATGCCGATCTTGCTACATCGAGCCACCCAGGCCATAACTTCTTTACCCAAATAGGGTCCTATCCGCCACCCTGAGTCGACCTGAAATAACTGCTACTATGACTTTGGCCTCTAGCCAATTATCGCTCTGACACTGAGCCACGTGTCCATACACCATTCGTCTACCACTTCTACCACCGATTCCAACTCAGTCAACCCAGTCAACGAGCTCATCTGAGCTCTCCACAGACCTTACCGCACTACAGAAGCCCTACTGAGTTCAACCCATGGTATGACGGTGAACTCGACCAAACTCACCCCGAATTTAAAGAGCCGAGAAAAACCTTCCTACCGCGCTATCGTAGTTGGCTTCAAGACTCACCGCGGTAGGGCGGTAGCCGTCCTGGCCAATCGCTGATGGTCTTATCGTGGTCATCGCAGTCAGTCACTTGACTGGCCGCAGTAAGGCTGTAACCGCCAGCCAGGCCACTGGTGGTCTTACCGGGGCCACCGTGGTCAGTCACTTGACTGGCCGCGGTAAGGCTATAACCACTATCTAGGCCACTAGAGGTCTTACCGCGGCCACCACGGTCAGTCACTTCACTGGCCATGGTATGGCGATAATCGCCAGCTAGGCAGAAAGATCATTACTGCGACCACCGCGGTGAGGAAAGAGACCATGCACGGTAAAAAGGTAATCACCAAATCCTTTACCGTGGTACCACCAAAGCAAAATAGGAGATCACCGTGGTAAGGCAGTAAAAGCAGAAAACGTGAATATTTCGCTAAGTCTTTTTCTGACAAAGGTCCAATCTGGTAATTGAGGCATCATTTCTTAGCAAAGGGAATCCTTGGGGAAAATAATTTGATGGGGAAGATCACATTAGTGTTGCAACTAGTGAAACAAGTGAAATTAAGGATGAAGAAATAACCCAATCCACTATAAATGAAGCTCTTAATGAAAATTGATTCACTAAACTTCTTATGGAGGTAGTCAAATGTAACCTACAACAATAATTCAAGGCCCTTGTTGACGAAGGAATCAAAACCTCCTTATTTTGACATATCATTACTCATAATGAATGATCAACCTAAATCTAGTGAATTTAAGCATCCCAAAACAAACATTGATGGTAGAATCAAAGATCATAGACCCTTTTATCTACAACCTGGTTACAAGAGATCTTCAAAGACATCAAAACCTACACCTACAAATGATTCTATTTTGGATGAGCTTAGAACATTAAGACAAGAATTGGATACTCTCAAGAGCAGTAAAACATCATCTCACAAGTTCTCCATTGATGACATATGTCCTTATCCCTTCAATCCAAGCATACTAATGTCACCTTTTCCTAACCACTGAGACATACCAAAACTTGATAAATATAATGGAAAAGGAGATCCTAAGGACCACTTAAGATAGTTGTGTGCCACTATCATGACAAATATAATGGAAAAGGAGATCCTAAGGACCACTTAAGACAATTGTGTGCCACTACCATGGAATTTTCAGTTGATGAAATGTACCTCATGAGATTATTCCCTCGCAGTCTAGGAGAAGAGGCTATGGAATGGTTTTCACAATTACACCAACTATGAAATCCCTTCAAGAATTGGCTGATAAATTTGTCTCCAATTATAGTTTCAATTGTGACCTTAAAGTGACCATGACAAATATTTTCAACACCAAATAAAAATAAGGTGAATATTTTGTCATTTTTACAAAGATGGGGACATTTAACAGATCAATTGCCTTATGCCATTCCTGATCAAAAATTGGTTGACCTCTTTTGTCAAAATTTGAATAAAGAAATTGGAAGGGAACTTCATCTCAAATACCTAGATTCCTTTGATGAAGCCATAGAGATGGGCTTTCAAATCGAAAAAAATCTCATTGATGATGAAACTATAAAACTTAATAACGATGGAGACCAAAAATCAAATTCAAACAACAAGACACCTTTTTGGATAAAGAACAAGAATATAGTCAATGATGGATTTGTTGATGCAAAAACAACTAAAACATCATCACCTATCTACAATCTCAAAGGTCTATCTTCAGATAAAGGAAAATAAAAAATAGAGAAGTTTCCCTAAACAAAATTTTACACCATTGGGACAATCACTTGAATCCGCATTAAAAGAACTTCTTGAAAATAATATTATAATGCTACCCGAAATAAAGGAATATAATCCACAAGTCAAACCCCCATGGTGGAATGAGGATCAATTTTGTGACTATCATAGACATAAAGGACATAAGACTAATAGTTGCAATAAACTTCAACATTTAATACATGACCTTATTGATGAGGGTAAGATAGAATTTGACAAACACACTCCTTTTGGTAACTTTGATGGTGAGGTGTTTAAAAAACCTTTCCCTAAGCATGGAAAGGATAAAGGAAAGGCTCTTGAATCTAGTGATGGTGTAAAATATACTATTTCTAAGTATGATTATACCATACATAACATCAATGAGGTTGATAATCATGTAAACACTTTCATTATAAAAGGAAAAGAACCCGATTGCAAGGTTACTACCCACAAAGGCACAATTACCCTTAGAGGTCCTAATGCAAAACCTGTTGCACCAAATTCACAATATAACCTCATAGAACATTTATGGAAAACACCCACACAAATTTCCATACTTGAGCCGATACGCCTATCTCCTAAGCATAAAGCTATCCTAGATAAAGCACTTTCTACTGCTACAGTGTCTACAAACCTACATGTAGACCAATTCCAAGCTATGGTGGGACACACAACCTATCCTTGTACTCTCAATTTTAGTGAAAATGATGATTCATACCCTCAACAACTACATAATGTAGCTTTACACATTGACGTCCTCATCCATAATCTCAAGATCAAGCGAGTTTTGATAGATAGAGGAGCAGGTCTTAATATTTGTACCCAAGAATTGATCACAAAATTAGGGTTTTCTAAAAATGTGGTCGATCCAATGAACAAGATTACCATAAAGGAATATGATGAAGAGGAATGCTCATCTAAAGGATTAGTTACTCTACCAATTAGAGTTGGCCCTGTGGTAAAGGATGTGGTTTTCTAAGTCCTTGATCTCCCACTGACCTATAATATCCTCCTTGGAAGACATCTGATTCATGCAATACAAGAAGTACCTTCTACATACCACCAGTGCATTAAATTCCCACACAATGGTGTTGAAATCACAATAGTAGGAGATCCCGACCATTTAATGTATTGCCATAATCTAAGTCCTAAAATTGAAATCACAATCCCAAGCATATGTTGATCTTGAGTCCTTAAAAACATCCTCCTCAAAATTCAAGGAAGTTGAGACCAAAATACAAGTAAAAGAACAAGGAGTAGGAGAATATACTTTGAATCATGCCCTTTGCATTGGAAAGTTACCTTTATCTCACCATACCTTTGGAAAACCATAGGTGACTAGGACCACATCAGATGCAGATACTACAATGACTTGTAAATTAACCAATCTCAAAAAATAGGGAGCCCTCTATAATTAAACAAAAGAAGTTGATCTCCTGAAATGGCTATACAAAGATGAGGATATAGAAAAAGAACAAACTGAAATAAAGATACATGTTGGACAATATGGTAAAGGATTTGATCTTATGAAACAAATGGGATATGATGGTAAAATTCCTCTTAGCCTATAGAAAAAAAGGTATCTTGGAACCAATACAACTTACTCATATGCAAAAATTCCTTGGTTTAGGATATGATGCACAAAAACATAAGACCTTGAGTACCGTGTGTACTTCAAGTAAGGAAGTAGAGTCCTCTAATGCTACACAGACGAATGAGGAAAGTGCCATCGATGACTTCATTGACATTTATGACTATGATAGTATCCATACCCTTGAACCTGATCATAACATTTGAACCCTTGAATCCAGTCAAAATCTTGATTCAAATTATGACCCTTTACCCCTGGTTCACCCCAAACTCATTGATTTGGACCAGAAGGGATCGCCACAACTAGATGTATTTCAAAATGATGAGGCAATCATAATTTTTTTGGGAGCATGAGAAGATACACCTCTTGAGGATCATAAGGTAGGTTTCACCATAGAATTCAATAGTGCAGCTTACTTTGGGGAGGGTGACAAGCCTTTCAATCACAAAATTATTGAAAATACAAATAGGTCTTCTAGTGAAAACTGCTATGCGACACTATTAGACCAAAAAAAAGTAAAAATAAAGGATGTACCCAAGAGTGAAAACCTCTTTGAGGCACCAGAGGATGGAAGGATTGACACACTTCCCTTAGAAATATATCATGAAAAATAATCTATGTTGGTGGAGAAGACAATACCAACTAATTTGGGTACAAAAGAAAAACAAAAGATAATTCATCTAGCAGAGTCATTAACAACTGAAGAGAGAATAGAGCATATATAGTTTTACAAGGAAAGAAAAGTTAAATTTGTGTGGTCCTATGCATATATGCCAGGACTTGATCCAGATCTAGTAATGCATCACTTGTCTTTGCCATTGGGGGAAAAACCTGTCAAACAAAAGTTGAGAAAAATGCACCCGCATGTTGCTCTATTACTAAAAGAAAAACAACAAAAGCTTCTAGATGTCGGATTTATAAGACCTGTTGATTATGCTGATTGGATTTCAAATTTAGTAACAGTTTCAAAACCTGATAGGGGCATCCGAGTTTGTATAGATTTCAGAGATTTAAATCAATCTTTTCCTAAGGATGACTTCCCACTTCCAAACATTGCCATGATAGTGGATTTAACAACGGGAGAAAAAATGTTATCCCTCATGGACAGTTTCTAAGGGTACAATCAGATTAAAATAGCTCCTGAAGATCAAATTAAGACAAAATTCAAGTGTCCTTGGGAAACGTTCAATTGGAATGGCATGCCCTTTGGGTTGAAGAATGTTAGAACCACATACCAACATGCAATGACCACTATCTTTCATGACATGATGCATACCTATTTGGAAGACTATGTAGATGATTTGTTGGAAGAATCCCACACCAGAGCTAGGCATCTAGAGTGTTGGAAGTGAAAAAATATAATATATTTTCAATAGTCTCCACCCACTCACCTCCCACATATTACAAAACTTTCCCCACATTAATTTTGTGACCAATACAAATTGCTGAGATTTGTGTGATTAGATCTATATTTGGTTTTGGATTTTTCCTTGAAATTCTCCTTTTCTCTTCATTGTCATTTGTCATTTCATCATTAAACTCCATTGTCACTCCCTACCAAGCTAAAATATAGCAAAGTTGTATCTCATGTCATCAATGTTTAATATATGTTTGTAACAATATCATATGATCCTTCATTTGAATGTTTCCTGCAATATCGAGGATACATGAGCTAGGTCACAATGAACATAAGGCCCCAAAGAGAAAAAAACTACATAATCGAGAGGACAATACCTATTGTCTCACTGATGAGGTAATATCAGCATGAGCAAAGTAGTCGGAGAAAAATTTCCAAGTCATGTTGAGCTCAAAAGTCACATCGACAAAAGCCCCATCAGCGAAAAACACATATACTCCTACCGATAAAATCAAAGGACTAATATATCGGGGAGACATCTATTGTTGGTCGGAATCTCGCGGATCTCACTGATCTTATGGTTCACATCAATGAAGGGAGTTTCAAGGAGAGTCTTACTAATTTTTATGAATGAATAAAGTGATGGAAAAGATATATCAGAGATATATGTATGATTGGACTGAACCCCTCAAGTCTCTCTGATGATGAAAGTCATACCAATGAGAATAATCTTGGGGAAAGTCACACCAACCTTTCTTAGTTAACAAATCATGTAAAGGAAACACATCGATAGAGAATATTATTTTCTTGGCGATGGGTCATGTTAGCCTGATGGTGATAAAGAATGGCTTATACTCATCGAAAAGACACTGGGTGATGACCGAAGGAACTTTTAGCAAACCAGACTATTTTAACATCTGTGAAAATTTCCAGTTTTCTCCCCGAAATAATATAAACTAAGGAACAATAGAAAGGGGCCATTGCACAATGTTGGTAGAAGTATTGAATCATCTTGTTGATGTAGTAAAAGAACTAAAGGGACATTTTTCAATGGAAGAGACATCTGGGTATGTCTTGGCGATCAATCATAAGTGTATAAACAAGGATGGTGCCAAAAGAAATACACAAATCGGCTTGATATCAGAAGAAATCCCACTAATGCCAAACTATCATATCGATCTGAAATTTCAAATTTCAAAGAGACCCATTGCATTCAATACCAGTAGTGGACATTAATGTCCACATGAACATGCTTTATATGATCAATTCTACTCAGAAAATAAGTTAAACCAAAATAATTTTCATGAGTCGCAATGGGAAGGACGGGAGGACAAACGGGAACCAAGAGATTTCGATGCACTTTGAAATATACAAGTAAGTACTTGAAGCCTTTTGCAATTGATAATTTGAATTCAATTCTACCATCTTAAGGAAATTAAAATGGAAAGTCCAAGAGCCAAGGGTACAAAACAACCAAGTGAGGGTAGTCAGAGAAAAATCAAGAAACAATGAACTAAAACAGGGGACAAGTCAAAATCAACAGAAAGGAAGTTCAACCAAGACATCATCAATAAATTTCTCGGGTCAAGGCCAAGGGCTAGGAGGTCCGCACAACTAAGGGCTGATATAGAAAAAATTGAGGAAAAATGTAAATATATAGGAGATACTTGGACTTTTGTTAGGGGATATGAGTTGTTTATGTTTCATTATCATTGATAAATAGGTTTGAACCAGTATGGAACCCATGGAACTTTGATTTGGGAAAATTAGTCATCCCAAATGTATTTGTGAATGTGGAACTAGTAAGACTATTCGCTAAGCATTACAACCCTAGCCAAAAGGTCATCTGTGATTTATAAGAAAAGACATTTACATATGTGTCCAAGACTACAATCTTAGAAGTTTTAAACCTAAGTGGCACATGTGATGAGCCAATTTTATATGAGGATTTGGAAATGGGATACTAGAGAATGGACATAACCTACAAAGGGTGGATATTGCCATTGCATAGACCCAAAAAATATGGAAACCTTGTCCTGCTTGAAGATAATGATGGGCCTCCTTTTCATGTTGATTTATTTGAGCCATACATGAAACACACATATCTCTCAGTATGTCAAGTATTGGGAGTTGAGGCCCCTGAATTCATGTCGACAGGGCCAATGGTGATTGCAATAGATGTTTAATGTCATAATGCTAGACCATTTGATAATGCCTCTTACATTGCCAAGGAGATTGACTCAGGGTTGATGGCAATAAAAAATGGATCTCCCACATTGCATTTCAAACATTATTCTATTCTTATGCAATTGATATTATATTATGGTCAGGAGATAGGGATGTGGCTGGAAGAACTAAAAATTACACAATGTGATAGGAGGACCAACCATTTCCAATACAATTGTGCACTACTATTTGAGACAATAGGTTCTTAAATTCTAAAGTTATGTTCTTTTTGAGGAGCACTTCGTTAAAACATTGTATAGATTTTTTAATTACCCTTGTGATTATTCCTTAACTGATGAGATCAAAAGATTCCTAAGACCCAGAGATTTCGATGGAATCACAACCATGGGACATAATTGAGGTGACTGGTACTGTTATTTTGATGCCACCATGATCAAAGTATATGGTTTTGAGGATACACCCTTTCTTTTACCAAAAACAGTACCAAAAAGAGTTGCATACTTGGAAATTGTTAGAAGGATGGAATAATCGAGTGTATGAATTCAAGTGCCTATGAAAAAAAATCATTCATGCCATGTACATTGTGCCTTGGGGATTTTATTGTGTTGTTGAAGGAGGGATATAATTCAATCCTAAATAAACTATCACAATTCAATTTGAAAAGAGCTACACCTAGAAAATGATTTGATCCTGAAGGATACATCGATGCTACTAGAAAGAAAGTGAATTTGGGTGGATATGAACATATACCTTACCCAAAAGATTATATAATTAGAAATATGGAGGAAAGGGAGGCTGAATTAGCCATCGATGAGTACAACAGGAAGATTGAGCAACAATTGAAGGAGATAGAAGAGGCATAAATGCTATCTTCTGGAAGTGAAGAATCTACTGGTGAAAAGGAACATCAAGGCAAAAATGACAAATTTCTAAAAAAAGAATCGAAGATTACCAACCTTCAAGTAGAGAATAAGAAGTTTATGAAAGCTATGATGCAAATACAAGGAAACTGGCCTATAGATCCTTTGTTTCTGATAATGAGTTTATAAAATCACATGAGTTCAGATCATTCATGTGCAAACAAAAGGGGAAATAAATAAGAGACTATGTCACAAGTATCACACCTAGAAATGAAACCCAATTGTTGAACACTTTAAAACTAGATGTGGACAATGAGATAAAGAATATGACCCTAGAAAGAGGAATGAAATTGTTGGAAGATTCTGATGTAATGATCTTTCCTGGTTTGGATTTGAACTCAACTCTTGTTTTTGATAGTTTTCTACATAATAATAGTGCTACTCACAAACTCAGCCCTGAAGGAGCACAAAAGTATATACAGGATTGAAATATAATCCTAATGAGAATTCTCTCATGATTTGGGCTTTGTATCCTGCACACAAGAATTCAATGATCATTGACATAGAAAAGGAATTTGGACATGTGATGACACTAAAAGTGGGTGAATTAAATTGATCCTTTTGCTACTGTTGATATTGGCATCAATGTGGCCAAGTTGAACAAAGCACAAATTTAGATGCTAATAAAAGAAAGGGATATGTACAAAATCATTAATGAGAGGATGATGAGAGAAAATGAATTTCTGAGGGATACTAAGTTGTTAACACAAGGTGAAATTTCTCAGTCAAAAGGCAAGCAAGAAGAATCATAAGTGGGCAAGGTGAAATATGATGCACTCTCTACAATATTACAGAAAAGGCATATGAACTTAATGATCTGGATGAACAAGTTGTGGGGAACTCATTCCCAAAGTTATGTTGCAATTCAAGAGCATAAGAGGGTGAGTGACTGAGTTCAAGAAAATATCCAAGAAGCACAAAAGAAAGATCCTTATGGTAGTGGAACCATCATAGCTCTTGAAGACATTATGAGGAAATACAAGGAGTATTACAATGAGCTTCAAGCAGATACAAAGGAACTCATCGATGTTGCAAAGGAATGAGTGTTTGCATTGTTCAAAGAAGGTGGTGAGTTGAAGGACAAGAATGGATGGATAGAGGAGTGTAGGTATATGTTGCATGGAGCCTTAGAAGCAACCAAGGATGAGGATTCAACATTAGGTGATACATGTAAACACCTGGAGAAGATGGTGATCATGGAGATAGTTGCAAGGAACAATGTTGAAGATGTTTATAATCATGGGAGGCAGGACTACTTGGATCACATGAAAAAAGTTCATTTGTGGCTCACTAGAGCCTAAATCCCTTATGTTTAATTATTGTTAATTCAAAAATACTTTTATGAAGAGGAGTGTCGCCTTCAAGAGATTGGTATTTATATTGAACTTATGATGATTGAAAGGATCATCACTGCATTTTTATTTTAGAGTACGCATAGTAAGAAGATAGATTGCAAAATCTTGCTCATATATTCAATAATTTTATCATAATGCATACTATTTGAAGAGATATACAATATAAAATAACATTTAATTATATGGATCACTATTGGTGTCTATTTTTTGTTGAATTAAGAAATTATCTGGTTGTCTCCACATTTTTATTTCTTTGTTATTTGAATTTGTGTATCCAAGTTGATATTTTAGTTTCATCAAGACATACTTGTTGTTTTTGTGTAATCAATTTAATTGGTTTCTATTAAAGAATTAAAATCCTTTTTGATTGATTACAGTAACTTGGAGGTAACATTTGGATCAATAAGCAAAGTTAGATAATTGATAAGATCGTTAAGCTATCTCCACATTGATGTTGTATTGTTATTCAAATTGAGGATATACTTCATTTTTCAATACACATTTGTTGTTATTGTGTGATTATTTTAATTGGTTCCTTCAAGAAAGAATTAAAATCATTTAAATAAATCATAGTAACTTGATAAGATCAATTGGATCAATAAGAAGAGTATGTCAATCACATTCTTGCACATTTATACAAGGTGTAAATAAAACGTAAGTGCCAAAAAATTAGAACTATAGCCAGTAAGTAAGTCACATATCATTCACCTCTTGACTCCATTAACCCAACAAAAGTAGGCACTGGTCTTACCCCCTCTATTTCAGAACTTCATAAAATCTCATTAAAACACTCACATTCCAAATTCAGTACTAGAAGTAGGAGTAGTTAGTAATATTTCATCTATCCCACACTTTATGCCACTATGGATAGGTCCATAAATTCAATTAATTCATACAACTCTAAATATGCATCAACTATCAAGGTCCACCTGCCTAGGTTTAGTAGAGCCTAAAGTGTAGGGAGTCATCAACCATATAGGTTAGCTCCATTCATTGGTTAAAAAATGTTGCAAGTTTGATTATAGAGCCTAACATCCTCTTATGATTTGTAACCTGCATTTTGGAGATCCAACAGATTGGCGACTCTACTAGGGACAAGCCAATTCTGAACCCTAGCCATCTACTATAGAGTCACTCCAAAATATCATGATAAATTGAAGACTACGCTAGGTAGGAACACATTAATTTTCCTACTTATAAAATGTAGGTGGCGACTCTGAAGGATTTATGTGACTAATGAAGTAAATATCAAATCACAAAGAATAGACAACAGACACCAAATATATTTCATATCATCCAACATGAATGGAAGGAGATCTTTACATCAGGAGAGTCCCAAGAAGAACACTGATAGGTGGTCAAATAAACATGGATCTCCTAGTGGAAAAAGTAACACAAATAAGGGTGAAATGATATCTAAAAAGCCAAAAGACAATGTGAATACATCAGAGCAACCCTTCAAAACTTTTAACTCTCTTTTCCATGCTAATGATGAAAATCCCACAACACCACCTAGAAGAAATTCTTTGAGTAACATTGTCCTCAATTTCCAACCATACCCTCAACAAGAAGAATAATTTAATGCCTGAGTTCAAGAAGAAAGAAAACAAAGAAAAGAGGAGTTTGATAGAGAGCTCACATCACTACTGGGAGAAGAAAACCAGGAGGGGTTCTTCAACCATACTACCATGGATTTTGGTGGTATTTCCAACCAAAAAATTGAAGCACACTTAGAGTGGCAAAAGCAACTTAGAAGGAGGCAAAAATTAATACAGGAAAGTCAAGAAATAGACTAAAAAATGGCATAGTTAGACATCCAAGCATAAAAACCACCAAAATATGTTCCTCCACATAAGCAAGGTGTCAATGATGGCTCACAAAGAGCATATCAAAACACCGATGCTTCAGGTATTTTAAGGGTACGTCACAATTTAGGTGGTAATCCACAACAACATATCCAACATAATGTACAACCACAAAGATCTCAACCTCAAAATATTGGCAATGCCTCCCAATATTATCCACCACTAGGCCAACAATATGTACCACATCATAATGTCAACCATCCACCACAATACAATATTTATCATCAATCTCAGCATGGACACCAACACTATCCCAATCCACCATCTTTGAATCTACCTCCACTCAACCCTATAAGTAGATAATTTGATTTAAAAGTATATCAATTATATCCATACCCAATGGATAGCAATTGGAGAAACATGGTTCGTAAGTTCAATGGAAATAATGTAATTTCAGCTGAAGAGCATATCAAAAATTTCAATGTTTTCATACAGGATATTGGAATGGATTACGAGGATGTAAATATGAAACTATTTATGATGCCATTAACTGAAGAAGCAAGGGATTGGTTCAATGGTTTACCCAATGTTTCAATTGATTCTATAGCAGACTTTCAGAATCAATTTCTAGAACAATATGGGAATCAATGTTCTCTTGAGTTTTCCTTACATGAATTGATAAGCATTCAAAAACATCAAAATGAATCAGTCTATGACTTTAATCAGAGGTTCTCAAAATTGTACAATTAAATACCACATGGGTCCAAACTAACTAACCCTGCAACTTTGAGTATTTATTTAAAATACTTTGACCCAAAAATAGGATATGAACTCAGAAATAGATGCCCTAGAAGTTTAATAGAGGCACAAAAAACAACATTGACCATTGAGAACAACAAAAAAGCTGTTGGGATGACTAGTAAAAGAGATAACCTCAAAATCCCCCAAAACTCTAGCAACCTCTAGAGGTAGGAGAATACATATAGAAATGGAAGACCAAGAGTACATGATATGACATATAATACAAATTGGAAGGATGGAAAACCCATAGCTGATAGACCTAAATATAAGGAGACTCTGGATCCCTTAAAGAAGAAAGGAGCATGCATGGTTAACAACAATCCTTGGTGTCAGGTTTGCAAATTGCCTCATTCTCTAGATCATTGTGTTGTAGCCCAATCAATACAAGAACAAGAAATACCAGTTGACAATGGAGAAGAGTATCATACAATATATTTAACCTTGCATACCCTCCATCTAGTCGAACAATAATATTCATCTTCAAAAGACCAAGGTTATGAGTATGATGTTGACAACCAAAGGTATAATATTCATATGGAAGAACAAAAAATCTTCTTTGATTAGGAGAGTGAAAGTAATGATGAATCAAAACCTCCTTACATACTACCCCAGTCAAAAAATTCAAGATAGAGAAGGTTAATTGAACAAGAGATCAAAGAGTTAACCATTGTTACATTAGAACAAGCAAAAATGAATTATGGGTTGAGGAAAAAAATGATAAGCACAGATGAAGGAACTCCAAGGGGATTATTGATGAAACAAAAGGGGAAAACTCGAGAGAAAAAAAATAAGGTAGAAAATAAAGAACTCAATAAGAGTGAGAAAAGACAAGTTCCCAAAAAGGAAGACAAAGAATTGAAAAACAAACACAAGCATGATGAAACTAATAAAAAGGAGAAAGAATAAATAAAGGAGATCCACTGGAACAAAAGAGGATACCTAAAACTGAGAACACCTCTTCATTTGACTTCACACAATTTTTGTCTTAAGTGAAGATGTGTGTGCCGCTACTAGAAATGATGAAGATAAAGGACTATAGAGATAATAATATTTAACTAATATCCAATGGAACAAATAAAAACACAAGTTTGGAAGATAAAAACAATAATAGGCAAGGAGATATAAAAGTCCCTAAAGTTTGTCTTGGTGATGCATTGATGAATCATCCACAAGTGGATCCATGTTTTACCACATTACTCATTAAGAACAAGATAGTGAGAAATTGTATGATTGACTCAGGGCCTGTTATTAACATCATACCAGTGGGAGCTATGAAAAAACATGGAATATGGGTGGACACTAATGGTGGCAAGTGCTATGCCATCGATAGTAGACCTGCCCGATGGTGGGAATTATGAAGGATGTGGAAGTGAAATTAGCTACTTATCCACAAGCAGTATATACTATTGACATAGCTGTAATTGACACACCCCCACATTTTGGGATGCTTTTGTCAAGATAATGGATTGAAACAATGGGATAAAATGTACAATTTGACTTATCATATGCCACAATACCAGTAAATGGTGAGGAGGTTAAATTGTATAGAGAACCAAGAGTAAATTAGATTATGGATTATGTTGATAAAAATCAGTTGAATTGTTTCTCATGATGTGGATGTAGGAAGTTTTAGAACAAAACCTTCACAACAAGAATTAGTGAATACTAATCCAATAGGCAAGCATGTTTTCAAGAATGAGCATGGTGTGTGGGGAATGTAATTTGATGGAGCATGTAGTAAAGAAGGCAAACAAGCAGGAGTGGTATTTATTTCACCTGAAGGTGCTACATTCAAGTATTCATTCTTGTTAGCATTTGAATGAACAACTAACATAGTAGAGTATGAAGCCTTGTTAGTTGGGATGAATATGGTTGTTGAACACAAAATTAATCTATTGAAAATCTTTGGAGACTTCGATTTGATAATTTCACAAGTGAGGTCGAAATATGCTACAAAAAACAAAAGGTTGATACAATACAGAAATGTTGTATGGGACACTATTGAATTTTTTGATGCCTTCTCTATTGAGTGGATAGATAGGTCCAAAAACCTAATGGAAGACTTCTTGGCTAATGTAGCTTTGAAAAGATATGATATCACCCTGGCTAGAGTTTCACAAGTTGACTTCAAAACAAGACCTGCCATCCCAGATAACATATATAGTTGGAAAGTATTCAATGATGCCACTAATTTGATTAAGTTTCTACATTGCATCGATCAATATGAAGCCCAAGAAATTGACTTTAATGCATTTGTGGAAGAAATAGATGGCAAAAAAACTATGTTTGGAAAATAGGTTGTTCAACTCAAAACTAACAAACTTCCTAAAGGACTTGCAGCAATAGAGAGGGTATTTTATGGAAATGACCGAGCCCTAATCAAGAAAACACCTGTGAAAAGAGAAAATATGGAGGAGATCAACCTTAGGACTGAATTGGCACCAAAAATAGTATACATTGGAAAGAAGATAAGCCCAATAATTAGGAAAATGTTGATTTCACAGTTAAGAAAATACATGCACGTCTTTTTTGGTCTTATGAGGATCTTAAAGCATATAGAGAAGATCTATTCCAAAATGACATTCCATTAAAACCAGATGCAAAACCATTCAGGCAGAGAAACAAAGACCCATAAACCCTACTTTGGAACCTAAAATGCATGAAGAACTCATGAAGCTTAGGGAGGGAGGTATTATCAAGCCAATTAGGAATTCATCTTGGGTCTTTAATCTGGTGCCATTCAGAAAGAAAAATGGGGACACAATACTTTGTGTGGACTTCAAAAACTTGAATGTATCTTCTCTTAAGGATAATTACCCTCTTCCAACTATGGAGGTTATGTTACAAAGAGTTACAGGTTGTGAGTTATTTTCCATGATGGATGGATTTTTAGGTTACAACCAAGTGAAGATTAAAGAATCAGAATAGTACAAGAAATTTTTCACTACATCATGGGGAACATATGTTTATGTTAGGATTCCATTTGGACTCAAAAATATTGGTGCAACATTCCAAAGGGCCATGGATGTTTCCTTTGCTGACCTAATTAATGTGATAATGGTAGTATACTAGGATGATTTAACTTCATATTCCAAGAAGGCAAAGGACCATGTGGCTAATCTTGAGAAAATATTTTTGAAGGCATTGGAATATTTCATTTCCCCAAATCCTAGGAAGTGTCATTTTACAATGATAGAAGGAAAGTTACTAGGGCATATAGTCTCTAAAGAGGGAGTAATGATTGATCCAAAAAGAGTGGAGGCCACTAAAAATATACCTATACCCAAGATAGCTAAAGTTATCCAATCTTTTTTGGAAAAAATATTTTATAATAAGATTCATATCAAATTTTGTTGAGATAGTAAAGCCAATATCAAATATTCTAAAAAGGGTGCAAAGATTGATTGAATAGTTGATGCCATAGATGCATTCATATCCATCAAAAAATCAATCAAGGAGGCCCCAATGTTGAAGTCCCCTTATTTAAGTAAGCCTTTTCAAAAAAAAAAATGCATCTTATCACACAGTTGGAGCAGTAATGCTCCAAAAGAATGATGAAGGCCATGAACAACCAATCTCCTTTTTTAGTAAATCCCTCCAAAATGCAGAATTAAAATATGATATTATGGCAAAATAGGTGTATGCATTGGTAAGATTTATCAAGGCGTTTAGACCATATCTTGTAGGAGAAAAAGTGATAGCCTATGTGCCTATTGTTGCAGTAAAGGATGCATTCATACAAAATGAAACAATAGGATGTAGGTGCAGATGGATAAACAGAATCTAGGAGTTTGATATTGAGTTTCAGATCACCAAACTTGTAAGAGGACAAGGACTAGCCAAATTGGTGACCGAAACTAATATAGAAGCTACCCAAATATGCAGTGTGAATGATGAAGAAAATATAGTCACTAGTATTAATCATACACCATGGTACACATATATTGTGTACTACCTTAAAAATTTGAGATGTCCTGAAGGGTTTGATAAGAACAAGAAAAGGACACTCAAATTACAAGCTTCAAATTATGTGTTTATGAAGGGTGACCTCTACTAGAAAAATAGAGATGGTTTTTTATTGATGTACCTAGATGAAATTCAGGCAAGGTATTTCCTAAAATAAATGCATGAGGGAGTATGTGGAGGAAATTTATCTACAAAAACCATTTCACATAAGGTGTTAAGGGCGGGCTACTACTGGCCTAATTTTTTTAATGATGCTTATAATTATACTAGGAGGTGTGAAGCATGCCAGAAGTTTTCTAGGAAATTAAAGTATCAAGGAACGTTTTCTCTGAGACCTTTGAAAATTAAGGCTCCATTTCACCAATGGGGAATTGATTTTATAGGAGAGATTGTAGAAAATATAATGGAGGAAATAGGTGGATATTAGTAGCCACATATTACTTCACAAAGTGGGTAGAAGCTATACCTACTAAACAATCAACAAGTAGGGTTGTGACAAATTTCCTATTGGATAATATCATTACTAGATTTGGGGTCCTAGCAAAAATCATAACTGACAATGGAATATGCTTTAGGTCATATTAATTTAAGGAATTTTGTCAATCCTATGGTATATAGTGATTTCATATTCTTCACTATATCATCCACAGGAAAATGTACAAGTTGAATCCAACAACAAAAGCATCCCGAAGATCATAAAATAGATACTGGATTAACAACAAAAGGGCTTGGCATTCCAAGTTGAGATTAGCCATGTGGGTAGATAGGATCACTATGAAGAAGGCTATTTGAAAATAACCTTTTGAACTTGTGTATGTGACTCAAGCAAGACTCCATTTACATAATTTTTTGCCAGTATGTAAGTTTATATTAAAAGAAGATCTATAAATTCTTGAACCCATGGAGGAAAGGATGGAAGAATTGATGGAACTTGATGAGGCTAGGAACCAAGCTGAACAACACAATAAACAAAATTAGTTGTAAATGAAATACCTACATGAAAAAAGGGCCAAAAATATAAAATTTGAAATGAATTACATGCTCCTCATGTGGAATGCCATAAGTCAGGACAAAGGGAAGCATGACAAATTTGAAGCTCTATGGCTGGAACCATTTTTCATTGTTGGTAAGGGTGGCCAAGATTCATATTATCTTCAAAAAATGACAGGAGAAGAACAATAATTTCCCATGCATGTACAATTCTTGAAACATTTATTTTCTTAATCTTCCATGCACAGTAGTATAAGAGAAGGACAAGAATTTCCAATGCATGGAAAATTCTTAAGAGACCTCTTAAAACAATTCTCTTCCATGCACAGTAGTGTAGGATCCCATTCCACTTTCCACCATTCATAAATTCACCTCCTTCTCCACAAACATTTGAATAAGGCACTTGGTCTACTACCTCAGAGTCTTGGATCCTTTCTATTCCCATAGGGGGTATACATCCCCAATCAGAGCCACTATTGGAACTAACAAAATCTCATATTTTTTCAATAGTCTCCACGCACTCACCTCCCACATATTGAAAAACTTTCCCCACATTAATTTTGTGACCAATACAAATTGATGAGATTTGTGTGACTAGATCCATATTTGTTTTTGGATTTTTCCTTGAAATTTGAATTTTCTCCTCATTGCCATTTATCATTTCATCATCTAGCTCCATTGTCACTCCCTACCAAGATAAAATATAGTAGAGTTACTTCTCATGTCATCAATGTTTAATATATGTTTTTAACAATATCATAGGATCCTTCATTTGAATGTTTCTTGCAATATCGGGGAGACATTAGCTAGGTCACAACGATCAAAAGGGCCCAGAGATTAAAAAATTGCATAATCGGGAGGACAATACCTATCATCTCACCAATGAGGGCACATCGGCATGAGAAAAGCGGTCAAAGAAAAATTTCCAAGTCAAGTTGAGCTCAAAATTCACACCGACAGAAGCCCCATGGGCGAAAAGCACATATACTCCTACTGATAAAATTGAAGGACTGTTATATTGAGGAGACATCTATTATCGACTGGAATCCCTCGAATCTCACTGATTTTATGGGTCACACCAATGAAGAGAGTTTCGGGGAGAGTCTTGCCGATCTATCTAAATGAGTAAAGCAATGGAAAATATATATCAGAGAGACATGCATGATCGGATTGAACCCCTCAGGTCTCTCTGATGATGAAATTCATACCGATCAGGGAAAGTCACATTGACCTTTCCTAGTTAACAAAGCATGTAAAGGAAACACATCGATAAGATCAAAACACATTGATAGAACATCTTATTTTCTTAGTGATAGGTCATGTCAGCCCGATGGTGATAAAGGATGGCTTAGACTCATCAAAAAGACACTCGATGATGGCTGGAGTAGCTTCTATCAAATTAGATTGTTTTAACATCGGTAAAACTTTCTAGTTTTCTCCCTGAAATAATATCAACTGAGGAACAATAGAAAGGGGCCATTACATAACAATAGTAAAATTATTGAGTGGTCTTGCCGATGTATTAAAAGAACTAAAGGGACATTTTTCAATCGAAGAGATATCTGGTTATGTCTTGGCGATCAATCATAAGTGTATAAACAATGATGGCACCAAAAGAAATACACAAATTGACTTGATATCAGAAGAAGTTTCACCGATGCCAAACTATCATATTGATTTGACATTTAAAATTTCAAAGAGACCCGTTGCATTCAATACCAGTAGCGGAAATTAATGTATGCACAAACATGCTTTATATGAATGATTATGCTCAGAAAAGGAATTAAACTAGAAGAATTTTCACAAGCCATAGTGGGAAGGATGGGAGGACAAGCGAGAACCAAGAGATTCGATGCACTCTAAAATATACAAGTAAGCATTTTAAGCCTTTTGAAATTGATAATTTGAATTTAATTATGCCATCTTCAGGAAATTAAAATGAAAACTCCAAGAGCCAAGGGTACAAAAAAACCAGGTGAGGGTAGTCAAAGAAAAATTAAAAAAACAACGAACTAAAACAGGGGATGACACAAAATCAACAGAATGAAAGTTCAACCAAGACCTCATTGATCAATTTCTTGGGTTAGGAAAAAGGGCTAGGAGGTCTACACAATTGAGGGCCAATATAGAAAATTTTGAGGACAAATGTAAACATATAGGAGATACTTGGAATTCTGTTAGGGGATATGAGTTGTTTATGTTCCATTATCATCGAAGAAATAGATTTGAACCAGTATGCAACCCGTGGAAATTTGATTTGGGAAAATTAGTCATTCTAAATGTATTTGTGAATGTGGAACTGGTAAGACTATTGGCTAAGAATTACAACCCTGGCCAAAAGGCCATCTGTGATTTACAAGGAAATCCATTTATATATGTGTCCAAGACTGCAATCTCAGAAGTTTTTAACCTAAGTGGCACATGTGATGAACCAATTGTATATGAGGATTTGGAAAGGGAATACTGGAGAATGGACACACCTACAAAGGGTGGAGATTTCCATTGCATAGACCCAGAAAAGATGGAAACCTTGTCCCACTTGAAGATAATGACAAGTTTCCTTTTCATGTTGATGTATTTGAGCCATACATGAAACACACATATTTCTCAGTATGTCAAGTATTGGGAACTGAGGCCCCTAAATTCATGTTGATAGGCCAATGGTGATTGCAGTAGATGTTTAATGTAATAATTCCAAACCATTTGATTATGCCTCTTACATTGCCAAGGATATTAACTCAAGGTTAATGTTAATAAAAAATGGATCTCCCACATTGCATTTCAAACACTATTATATTCTTATGCATTTGATATTATATAATGGTTAGGAGATAGGGATGTGGCCAAAAGAACTAAAAATTACACAATCTGATAAGGAGGGCCAACCATTTCCAATACAACTATGGACTGCTATTTGGGATAGCAGGTTCTTCAATTCTAACTATGTTTTTTTTAGGAGCACTTTGTTAAAACATTGTATAGATTTTTTAATTACCCTTGTGATTATTCCTTGATTGATGAGATCAAAATATTCCTGAGACCCAAAGATTTTGATGGACCCACAACTATGGGACATAATTGGGGTGACTGGTACTGTTATGTCAATGACACCATGATCAGAGTATATGGTTTTGAGGATACACCCTTTATTTTACCAAAAACAGTGCCAAACAAAGATGCGTAATTGGAAATTGTTAGGAAGATGGACTACTCGAGTGTCATGAATTTAAGTGCCTATGAAAAAAATCATTCATGTCAAGTATATTGTGCTTTGGGAATTTTACTGTGTTGCCAAAGGAGGGATATGATTCAATCCTAGATAAACTATCACAGTTCAATTTGAAAAGAGATACACCTAGAAATGGATGTGATCCTAAAGAATACATCGATGCTTCTAGAAAGAAAGTGAATTTGGGTGGATATGAACATATACCTTACCCAAAATATGATATAATTAGAAATATGGAGGAAAGGGAGGCCGAATTAGCCATTGATGAGTACAACAAGAAGATTGAGCAACAACTAAAGGAGATAAAAGAGGTAGAAATGCTATCTTCTAGAAGTGGAGAAGCTACTGGTGAAAAGGAAAGTCAAGGTAAAAATGACAAAATTTCTAAAACAAGAATTGAAGAGTACCAACCTTCAAGTAGAAAACAAGAAGTTGATGAAAGCTCTGATGCAAATACAAGGTAGTTGGCCTACAAATCCTATATTTTTGATAACGAATTTATAAAATCACCTGAGTTGAGATTATTCATGTACAAACAAAAGGGGAAAGCAATAAGAGACTTTGTCACAAGTATCACACCTAGCAATGAGATATAATTTTTGAACACTTTGAAACTAGATGTGGACAATGAGATAAATAATATGACCCCAAAAAGAGGAAGGAGATTGTTGGAAGAGTTTGGTGTAATGATCTTTCTTGGTTTGCATTTGAACTTGGCTCTTGTTTTTGATAGTTTTCTGAATAATAATAGTGCTACTCACAAAATCAGCCCTGAAGGAGTCACAAAAGTATATATAGGATCAAAATATAATCCTGATGAGAATTCTCTCATGATTTGGGCTTTGTATCCTCCACACAAGAAGTCAATGATCATTGACACATAAAAGCCTTTTGGACATGTGATGACACTAATAGTGGGTGAATTTGATCTTGTTGCAACCGTTGATATTGGCATCAAAGTGGCCAAGTTGAACAAAGCACAAATTCATATGCTAATAAAAGAAAGGGATATGTAAAAAATCACTAATGAGAGGACGATGAGAGAAAATGAATTTCTACACTAAGTTGTTAACACAAGGTGAAATTTCTCAGTCAAAAGACAAGAAAGAAGAATAACAAGTGGCCAAGGTGAAGTATGATGCACTCTCTAAAATATTACAGGAAAGGAATACTAACTTAATGATCTAGATGAACAAGTTGTGGGGAACTCGTTCCCAGAGTTATGTCGCAATTCAAGAGAATAAGAGGGTGTGTGACTCAATTCAAGAAAAGATCTAAGAAGCACAAATGAAATATCTAAGGAGTGTGTACATTATTCAAATAAGGTGGTGAGCTAAAGGACAAGAATGGATTGATAGAGGATTGCAGGTCTATGTTTCATGGATCCTTGGAAGCAGCCAAGAACGAGAATTCAACATTAGGTGAGACGTGTGAACACCTGGAGAAGATGGTAATCATGGAGATAGCTGCAAGGAATGATGTTGAAGATGTTGATACTCATGGGAGGAAGGAATACTTGGATCACATGAAAAAAGTTCATTTGTGGCTCACTAGAGCCTAAATCCCTTATGTTTAATTATTATTAATTCTAAAAGACTTTTATGAAGAGGCGTGTCCCCTTCAAGATATTGATATTTATGTTGAACTTATGATGATTGAAAGTATCATCACTACATTTTTATTTTAGAGTAGGCATAGTAAGAAGATGGATTCCAAAATATTGCTCATATATTCAATAATTTTATCATAATGCATACTATTTGAAGAGATATATAATGGAGAAGAATATTTAATTATGTGGCTCACTGTTGGTGTCTATTGTTTGTTGAATTAAGCAATTATTTGGTTGCCTCCACATTGTTATTTCTCTATTATTTTAGTTTCATCAAGGCACACTTGTTGTTTATTTTTAATCAAGTTAATTGGTTTATTTTAAAGAAATTAAATCATTTTGATTGATTACAGTAACTTGGAGGTAACATTTGGATCAATAAGAAGAGTTAGATAATTGATAAGATCATCAAGTTGTCTACACATTGATGTTGTCTTGTTATTCAAATTGACGATATACTTCATTTTTCAATACACATTTATTGTCATTGTGTGATTATTTTAATTGGTTCCTTCAATGAAAGATTAAAATCCTTTTAATAAATCACAATAACTTGATAAGATCAATTGGATCAATAAGAAGAGTTCACCAGTCACATTCTTGCACGTTTATACAAGGTGTAAACAAAACATAAGTGCCAAAAAATTAGAAATGTAACCAGTAAGTAAGTCACATATCATTCACCTCTTGACTCCATTAACCCAACAAAAGTAGGCACTGGTCTTACCCCCTCTATTTCAGAACTTCATAAAATCTCATTAAAACACTCACATTCCAAATTCAGTACTAGAAGTAGGAGTAGTTAGTAATATTTCATCTATCCCACACTTTATGCCACTATGGATAGGTCCATAATTTCAATTAAGTCATACAACTCTAAATCTACATCAGCTATCAAGGTCCACCTACCTAGGTTTAGCAGAGCTTGAAGTGTAGGGAGTCATCAACCGTATAGGTTAGCTCCATTCATTGGTTAAAAAATGTTGCAAGTCTGATCATAGAGCCTAAAATCCTCTTACGATTTGTAACCTGCATTTTGGAGATCCAACAGATTGGTGACTCTATTGGGGACAAGCCAATTCTGAACCCTACCCATCCACTATAGAGTCACTCCAAAATATCATGATAAATTGAAGACTCTGCTAGGCAAGAACACATTAATTTTCCTACTTATAAAAGGTAGGTGGTGACTCTGAAGGATTTATATGACTGATGAAGTAAATATAAAATCACAAAGAATATACAACAAACACTAGAGATATTTCATATCATCCAACATGAATGGAAGGAGGTCTTTACATCAAGAGATTCCCAAGAAGAACACTGTTAGGTGGTCAGATAAACATGGATCTCCTAGTGGAAAAATTAACACAAATAAGGGTGAAATGATATCTAAAATCTAGAAGACAATGTGAATACATCAGAGAAACCCTTCAAAACTTGCAACTCTCCTTTCCATGCTAATGATGAAAATCCTATAACACCACATGGAAGAAATGATCTGAGTAACATTCTCCTCAATTTCCAACCAGACCCTTAACAAGAAGAAGAATTTAATGCCCAGGCTGAGGAAGAAAGAAAACAAAGACAAGAGGAGTATGATAGATGGCTCACATCACTACCAGGAGAAGAAACCCAAGAGGGATTCTTCAACCACAGTGCCATGGATTTTGGTGGTATGTCCAACCAAAAAATTGAAGCACACTTAGAAGGAGGCAACAAATGATACAAGAAAGTAAGGAAATAGACCAACAAATGGCACAGTTAGACATCCAGGCATAAAAGCCACCAAAATATGTTCCTCCACATAAGAAACATGTCAATGGTGGCTCACAAAGAGCATATCAGAACACTGATGCTTCATTTAATGTAAAGGTACCTCACAATGCAAGTGGTAACCCATAATAGCATACCCAAGATAATGTATCACCATAAAGATCTCAACCTCAAAATATTGGAAATGCCTCCCAATATTATCCACCACTAGGCCAACAATATGTACCACATCATAATGTCCACCATCCACCATAATACAATATGTATCACCAACCTCATCATAGACACCAACACTGTCCCAATCCACCACCTTTGAATCTACCTACACTCAACCCTATAAGTAGACAATTTGATTTAACAAGATATCAGTTATATCGATACCCAATGGATAGGAATTGGAGAAACATGGTTCCTAAGTTGAGTGGAAATAATGCAATTTCAGCTTAAGAGCATATCAAAAATTTTAATGCTTTCATACAAGACATTGGAATGGAGTAGGAGGATGTAAATATGAAACTATTTATGATGTCATTAACTGAAGAAGCAATGGATTGGTTCAATGGTTTACCCAATGTTTCAATTGATTCTATAGAAGACTTTCAGAAACAATTTCTAGAAAAATATGGGAATCACTGTGCTATTGAGTTTTCCTTACATGAATTGATAAGCATTCAAAAATATCAAAATGAATCAGTCTATGACTTTAATTAGAGGTTCTCAAAATTGTACAGTAAAATACCACATGGGTCCAAACTGGCTGACCCTACAACTTTGAGTATTTATCTAAAATCCTTTGACAAAAAAATAGGATATGAACTCAGAAATAGATGCCCCAGAAGTTTAGCAGAGGCACAAAAAACAACACTATCCATTGCGAATAATAGAAAAGCTGTTGGGATGACTAGTAAAAGAGATAACCTCGAAATCCCCCAAAACTCTAACAAACTCTAGAGGCAGGAGAATACATATAGAAATGAAATAACAAGAATACATGATATAGCATATAATACAAATTGGAAGGATGGAAAACCCATAGTTGATAGACCTAAATAAGAAAGGAGCATACATGGTTAACAAAAATCCTTGGTGTCAGGTTTGCAAATTGCCTCATTCTCTAGATCATTATGTTGTAGCCCAATCAATACAAGAAGAAGAAATACCAATTGAGAATGGAGAAGAGGATCATACAATATATTTAACCTCTCATACCCTCCATCTGTTCAAACAAGAATATTCATCTTCAAAAGAGGAAGATTATGAGTATGATATTGACAACCAAAGGTACAATAATCATATGGAAGAACAAAAAAGCTTCTCTGATAAGGAGAGTGAAAGTAATGATCATTCACAACCTCCTTAGATACCACCCAAGTTAAACAATTCAAGATGGAAGAGGCCAACTGAAGAAGAGATCAAATAGTTAACCATTGTTGCAGTAGAACAAGCAAAAAGCAATTATGGGTTGAGGAACAAAATGATAAATACAAATGAAGGCACCCCAAGGGGATTATTTATGAAAAAAAAAGGGGACAACTCGGGAGAAAAAAAAGAAGGTAGAAAATAAAGAGCTAAATATAAGTGAGCAAAGACATGTTCCCAAAAAGGAAGACAAAGAATTGAAAAACAAACACAAGCATGATGAAACTAATAAAAAGGAGAAAGAAGAAAATAAAGGAGATCTACTGGAACAAAAGAGGATAGCTAAAACTGAGAACACCTCTTCATTTGACTTCACACAAGCTTTGTCTTAGGTGAAGATATTTGTGCCACCACTAGAAATGATGAAGATAAAGGAATATAGAGACAATACTATTCGACTAATATCCAATGGAACAAATAAAAAAACATGTTTGGAAGATAAAATCAATAACAGGCAAGGAGATATAAAAGTCCCTAAAGTTTGTCTTGGTGATGCATTGATTAATCCTCCACAAGTGGATCCATTTTTTACCACATTACTCATTAAAAAAAAGATGGTGAGAAATTCTATGACCAACTCAGGGGCTGCTATTAACATCATGCCAGTGGGAGTTATGAAACAACTTGGCATATGGTTGGAAATTAATAGTGGCAAGTGTTATGTCATGGATAGTAGACCTATCCTAGTGGTGGGAATTATGAAGGATGTGGAAGTGAAATTAGCTACTTATCCACAAGCAATATATAATATTGACATAAGTTTAATTGACACACCCCCTCATTTTGGCACGCTTTTATCAAGACAATGGACTGCAGCAGTGGGAGGAAATGTACAGTTTGACTTATCACATGCCACAATACTAGTAAATGGTGAGGAGGTCAAATTGTATAGAGAACCAAGAGTAAATCAGATTGTGGATTATGTTGATCAAAATTAGTTGAATTATTTTTGTGATCTGGATCTAGGAAGTTTTAGAATAGAGCCTTCATAGCCTGAATTAGTGAATACTGATCCAATAAACAAGCATGTTTAAAAGAATGAGCATGGTGTGTGGCGAATGTACTTTGATGGAGCATGTAGTAAAGAAGGCAATAGAGCAAGAGTGGTGTTTGTTTCAGTTGAAGGCACTACATTCAAGTATTCATTCTTGTTGGCATTCGAATGCACAAATAACATAGCAGAGTATGAAGCCTTGTTAATTGGGATGAATATGGTTGTCAAACACAAAATTAAGCTATTGACATTATTTGGAGACTCTGAGCTGATAATTTCACAAGTGAGGTCAAAATATGCTACAAAAAACAAAAGGTTGAAATAATACAGAAATGTTGTATTGGACACTATTGAATTGTTTGATGCCTTCCCTATTAAGTGGATAGATAGGTCCAAAAACCTAATGGCAGAATTCTTGGTTAATAGAACTTTGAAAAGAGATGACATCACCTTGGCTGGAGTTTCACAAGTTGAATTCAAAACAAGACCTGCCATCCCATATAACATATATAGTTGACAAGTTCAATGATGAAACTGATCCGATTAAGTTTCTACATTGCATCAATCAATATGAAGCCCAAGAAATTGATTTTAATGCATTTGTGGAAGAAATAGATGGAAAACAAACTATGTTTGGAAAAGAGGTTGTTTAGCTCAAAACTAACAAACTTCCTAAAGGACTTGTGGCACTAGAGAGGGTATTTGATGGAAATGACCAAGCCCTAATGAAGCAAACACCCATGAAAAGAGAAAATATTGAAGAGATCAACCTTGGGACTGAATTGGCACTAAAAAGAGTATACATTGGAAAGAAGATAAGCCCAACAATCAGGAAAATGCTAATTGCATTGTTAAGAAAATACATGCATGTCTTTGCATGGTTTTATGAGGATCTTAAAGAATAGAGAGAAGATTTGTTCCAAAATCATATTCCTTTAAAACCAAGTGCAAAACCATTCAGGAAAAAACAAAGACCCATAAACCCTACTTTGAAACCTAAAATGCATGAAGAACTCATGAAGCTTTGTTAGTGTAGGTTTTTTTAATATTATTTTTCCTACACATTATTAAGCATACCTTAGGTTATAGGAGATGTGGTTCATGTGAGGACACGTGGCATAATCCATCAATTACATGTGTTGCTCCCACTCACACTTGGGTGGTTGAGTTTCACACCCTCTTTTGGCCTTATATGCCACCTCACAAAACCACTCATCTGTCTCTTTTTGAGTAGGTTATGCCACCTATTTGGCATTTTCCAAGTAGGCATAACTCCCACCTAATTTGGTTATTTGGGAGTTATTACCCTCTTTGAATTATTTGCCCATATTCTACTATATATTCTGCACTCACCTCTCCCTCCTAACTAGTTCAGATCTAGCTCCTATCTAGTCTAGATGAGTTCATATTAACTCAATCAATTCAAGGGAGAGTTGAGGCATATTGTATCATTTAGTGTGTGATATAACATCATTTTGTTATTGCACTATATTCCTGCATTCTATCTCTTGGTGCTCTCGTGTGGAAGGTTTATCTTGGTTTTGCAGGTGATCCTGGGTGCTCGAGTTCATCAATAACTCTTGCATGGTATCAGAGCGTCAGATCTGCAAGCCCCTTCTCAAATTTGAGAGATTTGTGAGTTTTTTAATCAGTATTGCAGGTTGCAGCATGCCTTTTCTTGTCTTAAGTAGTTGATTCTACCTTTTCATGTCATTTTTTTGGTTGTTGGGGTCGTTTTATGTTTCTAAAGGCGTTTGTTTTACACTAGATCCACATTTTTCGTATACTTTGAAGAAAATCCGTCATCTGGGTTTTGTTCGTAGAAGAAAAAAACCATCTGGGTCGTTGCTATTTTCTGCATACAGGTTACATATTTTGCAGAAAATAAATCGGAACATTTCAGTAGACCCCCTCTTCAATTGCATTTTTGATTTTGCAGTCAAGCTTTGGAGGGCCATAATTCAGTCATACGAGCTCTTTTTTCAGAGATTTTTTTTTTGATTTGGGGTAGAATTTCGCAGGCTTTGCAGTGGTGTGATCCATTTTTTCTCAAGTAATCCGGATGCTTCAGAAAATCAGTTTTAATAGCAGATCTGAAGCACAGTTCTCATTTTTGAAACTTCAAACGGCTATAAATTTCAGATATGACCTCGGATCGAGGTGATTATTTTTTTGAAAGTTGATATTTTTTTTAGCACTATACTTTGGTGCTATTTTGAAGTTCTAATTTGAGATTTAATTATACTTTCAGTATTTGAGTCCATTTTGGACACTTGAAAAACTCTGGAAAACAACTCCAGCATTGTAAACGCACTAATTTATAAAGTGTCAAATAATTTTTTGTTGGGGGGGATTCTTCTTTGAGTGAAAAAGGGGGGTGTCTATGTGTGTTCTTCTTGCATTTTTTTTCTCACATTGCTACAACAATCTAAAATGGATAAATCGGTTCCTCTACTCACACCATACAATTACTTTGAGTGGAAAAATGAAATGGAAATTCACTTAAAGAAGTTAAAATTGTATAGAATAACAATGGGTATTGATAAGGAACCTACAGAAGATGAAGATAAGCCTAAATGGTTCAATAAGTGTGATGAAGCTTTTGGCACCTTATGCATGGTTGTATCTCCTGATCTACGCTTTCATATTATGTCTGCAAAATCACCAAATGAAGTGTGGAATACTTTGAATACTCTCTTTGGTAAACAGGATGATTTGAGAGCACATTCATTGGAGAACGAGCTCATAGGATTGAGCCCATGCAATTTTGATACCATTCAGGATTTCTTTACTAAATTGAATGCCATAAGATTGCAGTTAGAGCAGTGTGGAGTTAAAAAGGATGACTCACAATTGATTTTGAGTATTCTTTCAAAACTTGGTCCTGATTATGCAGTGTTTGTTTCTACATTTCAAGCAATGAAAAGAGCCTTAGGAAAAGGATTTACTATGCCTTCTCTAAGTGAGTTTGCAACTGATCTCACAAAGGAGCAAGATAAATTGATTCAAATGGGCATTATTAAATCTTCCAAATCCCAAGCCTTGACTGCAAAACAAGGCACTAATAAGCAAAACAAGAAACAACAGAACCAAGGTGATAGAAAGAAAGATTCAGATAAATATTCATCTACTTCTAAAGTAGACTCTAAATTCTCTTCAAAAGAGGATTCATCTAAGAAGGAGAAGCTCACTTGTGCATATTGCAAGAAATCTAGGCATGATGAACATCAATGTTACTTAAAACAAATTGATGAGTTGAAGAATCTTTTAGCAAAGAACAACATCAATTTTCCTTCTCGAATGGTTGATTCAGCTTCTTCTTCTAATTCCAAAAATTTAGAATTTGATAAGGAAAAGGGCCATACTACAGGTGCAGGTAAATCAAAAGGTAAAGCTCTTTGTGCTTCTACAGGTCTTGGATCAAGGAGATGGCTCCTAGATTCTGGAGCGTCTCATCATATGGCTTCTACACAGTCTATGTTCTCTTCTTTTGAGCCTTGTGCTATGCCACCTATTATGATGGGAAATAATACATACATGGATGTAATTGGGAAAGGATCTGTTGATATTGGAGATGGTACTTTCAATGATGTTTTGTGTGTACCTCATCTTTCAAACAATCTTCTTTCCATCTATCAAATCACTCATGGTGGAACAGGGAAGACTGTTGAATTCACACCTGATTTAGTTATCATCAGAGACTTGGAGAGCAGAGAGATAATTGCTACTGGGGTGGTTGATCATGCATCTCGATTGTATACCTTTTTAGACTTTGCACCTGATGATGGTTCTAATCCTTTGGTTGTTGATCACACTCCTAGTGTGAGCTTTGATTTTGAGGAGAACTTTGGCTACTTGAACTTGGGTATTCTCACATGTGATCCAGTTCTTGAGCCTTGTATTCCTTCTCCTCCATTTACTATTGCATCTGAAGATACTTGCATTGCTACATTCATGGCTTCTTGTGATTCAGTGCAGCAAGATACACATTGTCTTCTAGACATAGCTACTTCAGATGACTACTTGACAGACATTGCAGGTTTGTTCATAGAGTCTCATATTTCAGACTTGGGAGACATTATTCATGACATCCATCTTCTCTTTGATGAAGTTGATTCTTCTTCAATTGTTATGGAGAAACCTTTGGATCCTTTTGTTCATTCTCCACATGATCATTCATCACATTTTGACATGAGTGAGGATACTTTTGAGCAACATTTGGAGGAGGCGCCTTTGTCTTCAAAGGAGATATCTTTGTCTTCAAATTTTGTTCTACATCCATCTCCACTAGGTTCTGGATTTTCATCTTCTACAGTGTGGCCTAGAACACTTGATTTGATGGTGACATCTTTCGACATCAACATGGAGACACTTGAGCAGAGTTTAGAGACTTCATACATTTTCATCATTCTTCCTTCATATTCCTTTCAGGAATGGGAGGACATTCTTCATACACCTTTGGTTTTGTTTCTTCCTAAGGGGAGGAACATTGTTCGACGATCGTGGACCATGTTCTACATTCAGCTTCAAGCTTCAACCATTGGCATAGTTGACTACTTTGGGGAAGGCTACATGGTCTTTCCTATCCTTTCTATTTTGGAGGGGACTTGTTCCTTGCATGGGATTCTTCTTGTGTTGGGAAACTTGTTTTCTTTTGGGGAGGAGTTTTGTCCCACTGGGTTTTCTCCTTTACTCCATTTGTAAGAGAGTATTTTGTACATGGGTACCTAACATGGCCTAGTAGCCGGGACCCATATTTGCATCTTTGCATTCTTTCATCCTTTCACCCACCTAATCTATGCTTAAGGGGGGGTGTTAGTGTAGGTTTTTTTAATATTATTTTTCCTACACATTATTAAGCATACCTTAGGTTATAGGAGATGTGGTTCATGTGAGGACACGTGGCATAATCCATCAATTACATGTGTTGCTCCCACTCACACTTGGGTGGTTGAGTTTCACACCCTCTTTTGGCCTTATATGCCACCTCACAAAACCACTCATCTGTCTCTTTTTGAGTAGGTTATGCCACCTATTTGGCATTTTCCAAGTAGGCATAACTCCCACCTAATTTGGTTATTTGGGAGTTATTACCCTCTTTGAATTATTTGCCCATATTCTACTATATATTCTGCACTCACCTCTCCCTCCTAACTAGTTCAGATCTAGCTCCTATCTAGTCTAGATGAGTTCATATTAACTCAATCAATTCAAGGGAGAGTTGAGGCATATTGTATCATTTAGTGTGTGATATAACATCATTTTGTTATTGCACTATATTCCTGCATTCTATCTCTTGGTGCTCTCGTGTGGAAGGTTTATCTTGGTTTTGTAGGTGATCCTGGGTGCTCGAGTTCATCAATAACTCTTACAAGCTTAGGGAGGGAGATATTATCAAGCCAATCGGTCATTCATCTTGGGTCTCTAATCTAGTGCCAATAAGAGAGAAAAATGGGGACATAAGGTGTGACTTTAGAAACCTGAATGTATCTTCTCTTAAGGATAATTACCCGCTTCCAAATATGGAGGTTATGTTACAAAGATTTACAGGTTGTGAGTTACTATTTGTGATGGAAATTTTTTTAGGTTACAACCAAGTGAAAGTTAAAGAATCAAAACAGTACAAGACAAATTTCACCATGCCATGGGGAACATATGTTTATGTTAGGATGCCATTTGGACTCACAAATGTTGGTGCAAAATTCAAAAGGGCCATGGATGTTGCCTTTTCTAACCTAATTAATGTGATAATGGTAGTATACTAGGATAATTTAACTGCATATTCCAAGAAGGTAGAGGACCATGTGGCTCATCTAGAGAAAATATTTATGGAGGCATTGGAATATGACATTTCCCTGAATCCTAAGAAGTTTCATTTTGTAGTGGTAGAATGAAATTTATTGGGGCATATAGTCTCTAAAGAGGGAGTAAGGATTGATCCAAAAAGGATGGATTCCATTGATAAGATACCTATACCCAAGACAGTTAAAGATATCCAATCCTTTTTTGGATAAAATAATTTTATAAGATTCATATCAAATTTTGTTTAGATAGTAAAGCCAATATCAAATATTCTAAAAAGGGTGCAAAGATTGATTGGATATCTGAGGCCATACATGCATTCATATCCATCAAAAAAGTAATCAAGGAGGCCCCAGTGTTGAAGTCCCCTAATTTTAGTAAGCCTTTTCAAAAAATAATCATTTGCATCTTATCACACAGTTGCAACAGTAATGCTCCAAAAGAATGATGAAGGGCATGAACAACCAATCTCCTTTTTCAGTAAATCCCTCCAAAATGTAGAATTAAAATATGATATTATGGAAAAATAGGCATATGCATTGGTAAGAGTTGTCAAGGAATTTAGACCATATCTTGTAGGAGAAAAAGTGATAGCCTATGTGCCTAATGTTGCAATAAAGGATGTATTCATACAAAATGAAACAATAGGACGTAGGTGCAGATGGATAAATAGAATCCAAGAGTTTTATATTGAGTTTTAGATCACCAAGCTTGTAAGAGGACATGGACTAGCCAAATTGATGGCCGAAAAAAATATAGAAGCTACCCAAATATGCAGTGTGAATGATGAAGAAAATATAGTCACTAGTATTAAGCATACACCATGGTACACTAATATTGTGTACTACCTTAAACATTTGAAATTTCCTGAAGGGTTTGATGACAACAAGAAAATGACACTCAAGTTACAGGCTTCAAATTATGTGTTTATGAAGGGTTACCTCTACTAGAAAAATAGAGATGGTGTTTTGTTGTTGTGCCTAGATGAAATTCAGGCAAGGCATGTCCTAAAATAAATGCATGGGGGAGTATGCGGAGGTAATTTCTCTACAAAAACCACTGTACATAAGGTGTTAAGGGTAGGCTACTACTGGCCTAAATTTTTCAATGATGCTTATAATTATACTAGGAGGTGTGAAGCATGTCAAATTTAATTTGGGAAATTAAAGTATCAAGGAGCATTGCATCTAAGACCTTTGCAAATTGAGGCTCCATTTCACCAATGGGGAATTGATTTTATAGGAGAGATTACAAAAAAATCTAGTGGAGGACATAGGTGGATATTAGTAGCTACAAATTACTTCACAAAGTGGGTAGAAGCTATACCTACTAAACAAGCAACAAGTAGGGTTGTGACAAATTTCCTATTGGAGAATATCATTACTAGATTTGGGGTCCTATCAAGAATCATAACTAATAATGGAATGTGCTTTAGGTCGGATGAATTTAAGGAATTTTGTCAATCCTATGGTATAGTGATTTCATATTCTTCAACATATCATCCACATGCAAATGGAAAAGTTGAATCCAACAACAAAAGCATCTTGAAGATCATAAAAAGGATACTGGATAACAACAAAAGGGCTTGGATTCCAAGTTGATATTAGCCTTGTTGGTAGATAGGATCACTATGATTAAGGCCATTGAAAAATCACCTTTTTAACTTGTGTATGGGACTCAAGCCAGACTCCCTTTGCATAATTTGTTGTCAGTATGTAAGTTTATCTTGAAAGAAGATCTATAAATTCTTGAGCCCATGGAGGAAAGGATGAAAGAATTGATGGAACTTGATGAAGCTAGGAATCAATCTCAATAACACAATAAACAAAAGCAACTACTAATGAAATACCTACATGAAAAAAGGGGAAAAAATAGAAAATTTGAAATGAATGAGATGGTCATCATGTGGAATTCTAGAAGTCAGGACAAAGGGAAGCATGGAAAATTTGAATCTCTATGGCTGGGATCATTTATCATTGTTGGTAAAACCTTTATCCGTCAAGCCTCCCATTACGTGATCTTAGTTGATACCCTTTATCGTTGACGTCTCGATGGTACTTTACTCCAATGTCTTGAGCATGACGATGCGAAAACTGCTTTATGAGAAGTACATGAAGGTATATGTGGGGCACATTCTAGAGGTCCTACCTTAGCCAAGAAACTCTTGTGTGTGGTTTATTATTGGCCCACAATGGAAAAGTATGCTTATCAGTTTGTTAAAAAGTTTAAGTAGTGTCAAAAAATGCAGACTTTATAGATGCTTCTACACAAGAATTGTGGTCTCTTGGTACACCATGGCCCTTTTATCAGTGGGGACTCGATCTCATGGGAAAGATCCATCCACCTTCATCCAATGGTCATAATTTCATTCTCATCACCATAGAATAATTCATGAAATGGATTAAAGTTATTCCTCTCACTCATATCATTGGAAAAAAAATAGCCACTTTCATACTAAACTAGATCATCTGTCATTATGGTGTTCCTTTATCCATCATCACAAATAATGGTTATCAATTCATGAATCAGGATGTTTGTGAACTTTGTGAGAATTTCCATATATAACACCATTTTTCCACACCTTACTATCCTCAAGGTAATGGCTAGGCTAATGCCTCCAACAAAACCATTCTCAAAATTCTTAAAAAGATAGTCAATGAAGTTGGTCAAGATTGGCATATTCAATGAAATCCTGCCTTGCGAGCTTACCGCACGAGTATCCATACTCCCACAGGTGCTACTCCCTATGCCCTTGTTTATGGATCTGAAGCCATCTTTCCCATTGAGGTCGAGTTTCCCTCTTTGCACATCTCCTTGTGTAATCAAATCGATGATGAAGAATACAGGGTTTCCCATTTGCAGGAATTAGAATTGTTGGATGAATGAAGACAAACTTCCTTCAATCATCTCACAGCATTTCAATAGAGAATGTGTCGAAGTTATTATTAGAAAGTGAAACCATGTACATTTGAGGTTGGGGATCTTGTCCTTCATGAAATCCTCGCAATCAACAAGACAGAGAAAAGAAGGGAAACTTTGAGCATGACTGGTTGGGTCCATACATTATCATTGTTGTGTATGGATCTGGGGCATACCAGTTATCTACTCTAGAAGTTGAATTGCTTAGTGATCCCATCAATATTATGCACATTCACAAGTTTTATACCTAAGTACTTCAGAGGGTACACTCTTTTAAAGTCTTGAATAAAAAAATGATGAAAAAAGTAAAGAGAAACCAATTCGTTCAATGGTGAAAACCACTTTAGTGGCGCCTTGAGCAAGTACCATGGTGAAAACCGAGAAATTGGCACCATGTGTAGGGGATTTTCTCCTCTTTCCTTTAGATATCTACTTGATCTTTTCATCCCATTTTCATTCACTCTCCATTTAAAAATTTCCTTTTTCATACTCACCATGGCTTGTGAATTATTCGACATTCCACTCGCTTGCTTGCTTTGCCATGCATACTAGGTTGGTTCTATCCTTAACTGGGGCATTTCCTCAACCTTATCTATGGGTTAAGATATTGAACATCTTGCGGTCAGAGAAACTACCCTCTTTTTTTGTGTACTCTCTTGAGATTCATCTCTTTTTGTCGTAAAAACTTCAAAAAGTCCAAAAAAAATAATAAAATATCCTAAAAAAATCCAAACAATCATAAAATGTCTTTAAAAAAATTCAAAAAAATCACATATTCCAAAAATCCTAAATAATCACATATTCCAAAAATCCAAACAAATCACATATTCTAAAAATCCAAAAAATTCACTTATTCCAAAAATCACATATTCCAAAAATCCAAAAAAAAACACATATTCCAAAAATCCAAAAAAAACAAATATTCCAAAAATCCAAAAACAATCAAATAACCTCAAAAGTCCCTAAACAGTGACACTTTTAGATCACCACACAACTTTTAACTTCAACAAAATCAAAACATGCCATGATCAACAATCAATAAAATATTATAATATACCTATCAATCCATCTTGCAAATCCAACTGAATGCATAAACTGTGATGAGAATCAGTTCTACATTGAAGCATGATGCATGTTTGATTGTCAATATTTGATTGTTTTATGATTTATCTTTTCCGGTATGTCTTTTAGCTTCTCCAGGATGTCTTAGACTAGAGAGGTGAGGATGGGGCATGTTCACTATTTCGTTGTCTGTGGATTGTTTCTTATTCACAGGATGATTAGTCTTAAGACATGGTTATCTAAAATCATCAAGGACCTATGATTCTAGTATGGATAAGAGAATTCTTTGTCTAATAGTGTCTTCTATGCAATAAGTATTAAGTTCATTTAAGGTCCTTATACCCAGATGCTTATACTTTACTGCTAAATAAAAATGCAAACAATATTTAGGTCATCTAGATGTTCATGTTATCTAGACGCTTATACTAATTTGTGACATAATAAGCTCGATGATGATATAAGAACTTAAAAGGAACAAGAGGCTTCATCACCTTCATTTTATTCCCTCTTGCATTTCTTCCATTTTTTTCATTTCTTGCATTTTATTTTTTTCATCTTTCTTGTCGCAAAGAAGTCAATCAATTGCTTTATCTAACTAATATATGTCGCTTCAATCAAATCTCAAACCAATCAACTTGCTTCTCAAAATATCATGTCCCCTTAATCAATCAACTTGTCTTGTGTAAGCATCAATCTCAATGAGCTTAATTAGCTCAATCAGCTTAATCAGCTCATCAAACCGGCTATATTGATCATTTTCATCAATTGTTCAGTTGCGCCCATCAACTGTACATTTCCATAAAATGTACATCTTTGTTTAATCACTTGTGCAATTTCAATCATCTAATCATTTTCCTATAATAAATCGAGATATTAATCTTATCACAATTTTTTTGATCAATCTCTCAAGTGGGAATATCATATAAGTCATCATCCTTATCAAGGTATCTCTGAGGCATGTATCAGTTGATCATTTTTTATTTGAAACAACGTGATAGACTGCATTGTATCAACGAGGGGGAAAATGTAGACACATAAAATTGTCCGTGTAATCATTTTTACCCATTTCATATTTCAATTGGTCAACCTTATAATCATATCTCCATATTATAACCATTTATTCATATTATAAGCATTTATAGGCATCTATAAGCATTATCCATAAAATTATTTAATCGTTTATCATTTATCATTTATGCATTAATCACTAAAATGTAACTTTCACATTCCATTAAATCATTTAATCATTTATCCATTTGCATATTTTATTTGTGTGAGGGGGAAGAAGGACATTAGATTAATGATCCAAGAAGGACATGAAAGCAATCTTATGAAGAAATCTAATCTACAACCAAAATTCTTAAATCTAAAATCTAGAAACTCCTACAAATACAAAATTGAAACTATTCTATTGCAAACATGATGAGGAACCTACTGATTACCAAATGAAATGAATACAAATGATAGCTTTTACCATCCGGTAGTGGAGTGTGTTCGTTTGATGTTGGATTGCTCTTATCACAGTGAAGCCTCCAAAGTTCATGTGCAAAGTGTGGATAAATGCTTGTGGTGTTTGGTTGATCGAAGACAATGGATGAAGCTCTCTCAAGGATGATCTTGACAACACTTTTTTGCTCAATGTATGTTAATTCTTAGATCTTTATTTGTGAGGAAAGGGGTTTGTTATATAGAAAATGAGATTTGAAATGGATGATCAAGATCATTTTGAAGAATATCCAGATCAACGGTCAGAGTGTGTTGAGAGGATTTAGACATGAGATAATTGTGCAAAGTTGATTGCACAATTTGAGTGATTGAGAAATAGATTGGCCAGTCAGGAATGTGATTGATTAGGCAACTTTGTGATGGCTTAGTTAGGAATGTGATGTTTTAGTTAACTAAATAGATTGTTCAGTTAATAAAATAGATTGATTAGTTAACAAATTAGATTGCTTAGTCAGAAATTGTAATTTGCTCAATCAAAAAGTGGGTGAGGAATATGAATTAATTGATTTAATTAATTAATTCTTTTTTGGGGTTTGAATGTGCAAATCAAGTTTGACTTTTGCAAACAAAGTTGCATTAGTTTGATTTGAATAGTTTTATTTAATTCAAATTTTTGGATGGAAAGTGTTGTAATTAAATTATTATTTAATAATTTAATCCACTAAGGGGAATAAGGTGATTTAGTGACGTAATTAAATAATTGGCATTATTTAATTAATCGGGACGAAATAAGGTGGGATTAGGACTTTATTAACTAAATGAGATTTATTTAATTGGTCAAAATGATGAATCGTGAATTAATTAAATAATGTTGTTTTATTTAATTAATAGAAGAATTAGGGGTTTTTGGGACTTTATTAAATAAATGAAATTTATTAAATTTATCTGAAATAATGAAAAAGTGAATTAATTAAATAATGGTGTATTATTCAATTAATAGAGGAATTTAGGTTTTTGATGTCGTTTTGATGTGATACGATGTGGTGTGATGCAAGAATATTGAGGTATGATTTTGAGTGTTACGGGATTATTCTGAACTATTTCAGGGTGATTCCAAGATGATTTGAGACATTATTAATGATTATGAGTTATTATGAGGTGTTACGGGATGATTCTGGGTCATTTTGAAGTGTTATGGGATGATTCTGAAGTGTTACAGGATGATTCTAAGTCATTCTGAAGTGTTACGGGATGATTCTGAGTCATTTTGAAGTGTTACAAGATGATTTTGAGTCATTTTGAAGTGTTACAGGATGATTCTAAGTCATTCTAAAGTGTTACAAGATTATTTTGAGTCATTCTAAAGTGATACAGGATAATTCTAAGTCATTTTGAAGTGTTATGGATGATTCTGAGTCATTCTGAAGTGTTACAAATGATTTAGAGTCATTCTAAAGTGTTATAGGATGATTCTGAGTCATTCTGAAGTGTTACAAGATGATTCTGAGTCATTTTGAGATGTTATGGGATGATTCTGAGTCATTTTGAAGTGTTACAGGATGATTCTAAGTCATTCTGAAGTGTTACGGGATGATTCTGAGTCATTTTGAGATGATGTGAGATGATGTTCCATATCATTTGTTGTTGTTTGAGGTTGTTTGATGTTGTTCAGTGTTGTTTGATGTCATTCAATGTTGTTTGATGTCGTTCGAGGTTGTGTGATATGTGTCAAGTCAATTTTACATGTCTACATTTTACCCCTCTTTGATACAAAGTACTAGTTGCTTTGTTTCAAAGATTTTGTTTTTAAGATTAAGTTTTTGAAAAAAATAATGCCCCACTATGACCCAGTGTTTAGTGGAATGATGGTAGGACTCTGTGTTGCCCCCTCGAGAGGTTGACCAAAAATTTCAAGCTTTTAGGTCATGCTCTTGACACTATTGTATTATCATTTTGATGTTTTTGGATGGAATATTCTATGTTAATGTGCATCGTCTTCAAATTAGGAATATTTGTAAGTAGGAATATTTCCTAAGTGTAATTAGGGTTTCCTTGAGGTGTTATATTGGCAATTGTCTTCAAATTGGATCATTTGTGCTTGGTTCTGTTTGCTAATTCTTGTCTCTGGATTCCACATTTTGTTAGTTGTTGAGGGAGAATGTCAATATTCGAGGTTGCCCCACATCATTCTAAGCTCATTTGAGAGTATAAACAGCCTTTAGACATCAATGCCCCAGTATGTGCCTTTTCACCCTTTTCTTTCATCATGTTTTCATTCTCATTTTGCGTGTGTGAAGTCTTGTCAAAAAAATACATTGGTTTTGAGGTTTTGGTGCATCTGTCTCAGTTTTGGTGCATTTTTTTAGGTGTTTTTGGTGTTGTTGTCCAAAAACTGCACATTTGTCCAAAACTGGTACATTTATTTTGAGCACTTGTTCAGAAACTGCGTAGTTGTCTAGAAATTATGCAATTGTCCTAAAATTGTGCAATTGTCATAAAATTGTGCAGTTGTCCTAAAACTATGCAATTGTCCTAAAACTGTGTAGTTGTCCTAAAACTGCACACTTGTTAGGAAATTGTGCCCAAAATCTTATGCAATTTTCCTAAAACTGTGCATTTGTTCAAAACTGGCACATTTGTTTGTCTCTTGTTCAACATTTGTCCCGAAATCTGGTAATTGACTCCCTGTCTGTCATTTTTCTCTTAGCTTTGTCCAAACCCTAGTATGTGTCCATTTACCATCATGAATGCCATTCTTCATCATGTTTGCATTCTAAAACCTTGGCTTGTGTCAATTTAGCATCTCAACTATCGTTCATTACCTAGCAAGTGTTATTTTGTGTTGCTTCGCTTGTTTAGAGTGAAACCCTAGCTTGTGTTTGTTTTTCGTATAAACATCATTTTGGTACCATGCCTGTGTTGTAAACCCTATCTTGTGTTCATTTAGCATGTCCCATTTTATGTTTCTTCACTTGTTTAAAGTGAAACCCTAGCTTATGTTCATTTTTCGTTAAGCATCATTTTGTTACCATATTTGTGTTGTAAACCCTATCTTGTGTATGTTTAGCGGCATACATGTTGTTTGTCATTTTATGTTTCTTTACTTGTTTAGAGTGAAACCCTAGCTTCTGTTAATTTTTTGTTAAGCATCATTTTGTTACCATGCATGTGTTGTAAACCCTAGATTGTGTTGGTTTAGCATCATACATGTCATTTGTCATCTAACATGTGTCTTTTTATGTTTCTTCACTTGTTTAGAGTGAAACCCTAATGTCTTGGTTTATGTCGCTTGCAGGAAAATCTTCAACTGCTCATGACGAGAGAGAGATGTCCTCATCACTTGTTTGATCCTATTGCCTATTTCAGTGTATTGGAGCGGGACTTTCTTGATGCAGTGGGATTGCATTTTGGCATTTTTGGGATTTGATCTTTAGGGTTTTTTCATGGTGTAGAGGCATTTTGTAGACATGTGTGTTATATATATTCATCGGTCTAGTCAAGACCTCGTATATATGTTATGATTTTGTACTTTCCTATCACACTTGTGGAATTGTGGATGTACTTATGACATATTCATTTTTTCTAATGATATATATGAGATATACCTTCTTTGATTCAGACTCATTTTATGCTTATGTGATGATGAATTAAATGATGTACCTTTATATGTGATTTTTGCGCTTCTAATGTATGAATTTTATGTAAATGAAGGAATCATACTTTGTCTTATTTTATGATGTGATGGATGTTGATAGATGAATTCCACATATATGATACATGATGTTTTTAATTGGTTTATTATCATCATGATATGCATTGATAACATTTGTGGATGCAGTATGGATTTGGTATTGATGATGTGTTATGCAAGATGAATGTTATTTAGAAGAAATATGATGATAAATAAAGATATGATGTTAGTTAGAAGAAATGTGATGATGTTTGTTAGTTAATAGAAATATGGTGATGGATAGAACTGATGATTGTACTTTTCTTCACTTTAGATACTTCGTTGTTTGAACAATCATGTTTGATGTAGCAAATAGATACGATGCACCAGGGTATGAGTTACCAAGGTGACTTTGTATCTATTGCATGGACTTTGACTCTACAAACAAAGAGTATCTTTGTTCATACTAGACATACGAAAACTTTGTTTAAAGTATGGGGGGATTGCATGAAAAGCATTTTGGACCAATCACACAGAGAGGTATAGAACACCTAACATGTAACTAATTCATGAACTATTTTAATACAACTTTCATCCTTAAAAAAAGAAAGTATTCACCATGGTAATATTACAAACATATCTTAAAAACAACAAATCGAAATGACGCTCAATTTCCCCCATTCCTTCTTTTCTAATTCCTTTTGGACATACTTGAGAGATCCTGGGAATGAGTCAATAAAATAAATCACAAAAAGTAAGACCACAAAAAGATAAAACATAGTTGTATTATCACTTGCCATATTTTTTTAGGGTGGGGCTATTATCCATCGTTGATCATGTCTATCGTAGGAATGGATCTGTTAAGGCATATCTCAGGATGTTGTTGGGACTTGTTTAAAAAGATAGGTACTTGATACTTCAGCTTTTGTTTTTGTCTTTTTAGAGTCATCTCTTATGCAATTGTTTTTTCTTGAAAGTTCTAACTATTGATGTTTGCTTTTTTTGTTTGTTTTTTATTGTCAAAGGGTGAGTGTGATGATTTGTTTATTATGGATGAACCTTTATTGTAGATAGGTGATGGTGAAAATAGACTTTAGGGAGCTATGGTGAGGATTCAAGGAGCCTCATATCATGTAGATGTGCTTTGAGAGTTTGTATGTCCTTTAGGCACCAATTTTGTAGTATGTACCTTGTCGCTTCTCATTTTGCTTTGTTACGTTCTCGTTATACATGTACAAAGTTTCTTGAGTCAATATAAAAGTTCTTATGATTTTTGAACATTTTCATCGGTTTTAGCACTTTTATACTTGTGAAAACTATGGTTTTGTCTAAAATTTGTGCTATTGTCATAAATTGGTGCCTTTGTTTTAAGAAGTTGTTCAGAAACTATGCAGTTGTCTAAAAACTACACAGTTGTTCTAAACTAGCGCTTTTGTTTTAAGTAGTTGTCCTAAAATCTCACTTTTGTTTCATGCATTTGTCCTAAAATCTTGCTTTTGTTTCATGCAGTTGTCCTAAAATCTCGCTTTTGTTTGCTCTGTGACTTGTAATTTTACCCTATCTTCAAACGCCCATATCTTGGTCATACAGAAGTATTTTTTAGTGATTTTTTTTTAAATGGGGTATAATTTCATGATCTTTGCAATGGTGTAGGTGGTTTTCAGTTTTTGTGCAGTTAAATTTTCCATTGGTATCATGATCTTGCATTTGCCTTTGTTTCATTTAAACCTTGTTAGCATTTGCTTGTTGTCATCCTAAATATCGTTTGGCATCATTTTTTGTATCATTATGTGTTGTTTTACATGTTTAGAGTGAAACCCTAACACCGTGGGTCAAAATTATTGTAGTTTGTCCTCAAACCACTGCTGCCAAGGTTGAAACGACTTCGAGATTTGTTTGATTTGATTATTGATTTCATGGGTTTTGCTATTTTGTGAATGTTTTTGAATTTGTTTGGATTTTGTGTTTTTTGACTAAGTTGAAATAAAGCAATTTGGAAACCTAAGGGAACTGACCTAGGGTCTCAGGGGCTAAAATCCTTGCCTATGTTGTACATGCAGAGACCACATAGTTCACCCATTTGACTCAAAGCATGAATTATTTTTGGGTAAACAACATCAGTAGCATGGATTGATATCTTGTTTATGTGTCTAGAGGATATGGTGTGGGACATTCACTTGAACTAGTTATAAGGTTCAAGCAAATTTTGATATCTTAGACTGTTTGAGTGAAGGAATAACCCAAATAAACCCAACGATGTTTTTCTATTTTATGTTTTCCAGATGTTTTTGGATTTTTACCCTTTTGCTTGGGGTATAAGATGTTGAAAACTTGGATTGATACTTCACTTCTTTTTTCTAGAAGATATGTTGTAGAAAATATTACTTGAACTAGCTATAGGGTTCAAGCAACTGCTGATATCTTAGAATTTTTTGATTAAAGGAATAATCCATGTTGTTGTCATATTTGAAGGTTACCTTGGTAGTGTGTTGGTGTTGGGATGAATTTTTTTGAAGGTTACCCCGATGGTCCGTTGGTGGGTATACCTTGTTTTTGGGATGAATTGTTTCAAAGGTTACCTTAATAGTGCATTTGCGGGTATTCCTTGTTGTTGGTGGATTTTTACCCTCATTCCTGGGGTATAGGATGTTGAAAACTTGGATTGATACCCCACCTTGTTTTTCTAGAGGATATATTGTAGAAAAGCTTACTTGAACTAGTTGTGGGGTTCATGCAACTGTTGATATCTTATAATTTTTGAGTGAAGGAATGCTCCATGTTGTCATCATCTTTGAAGGTTACCTTGGTAGTGTGTTAGCAGGATACCTTGTTGATGGGACGATGCCTAGATCACACTATGAGTTAGAACACATAGATCAAATTTTTTTCTAAAGCAAGATGCAAGAATTTTTCCCCAATGTTTAGCAATGTAGGTGATGGATTATTTGGCGATAGTGTAACATGTTTGGATAGAGTATTCCCTATTGGAAAATGTCTCGTGGATTAGATAATGTTGGATAGGCTTAGATCAATGATAGTGACCCATGTCAAGATGTTTTCCATAGGCAAGTGTAAAATTTATATCAAACATTTGTCAAGATCAAGATAAGTTGGATTTTGGAAACAATGGTTGGGGTTCATTATGGATAAGTTGAGATGCTTCCACCTGAAATGGTGCATGTAGATGCTCAATTCTACACATGACGCCTATTTTCTAGGTTTTCACCATGGTACTTGTCCAAAGCACCACCATAGTGGTTTTCGCTAGAGGATGGTTTTTCTATTGACTTTTTTCTTGATTTTCTTGAATTTTTTATGTCACACAAAACACCTGTTTACCAAGTTTTCATCATGGTGACACTTTTTTTTCTCATTTTAAACCACTTGGTGGTGCTGATGTAGACATTTTTGGTGTTGATATGGTCATTTTTTCTTTCATGACATGCCAAATATATCCTGCTTGGAGGATTTGTTTTGCTAGGAGACGAGTGTTTGAATGTAGCCCCTAGAAATTATTTTCTTTGTGGATACCGGAGTTAACCTTACCTTGATGCACACATCATGATAGAGTGCCCTTAGAGTCCTTATGATAAATATTTTCTACCAACACATGGTCAATGTGAGATTTGGATATCATGGATGCTAAAATGCGTTGAGGGATTTGTGATTCAGATGGATTGGTTGATAGTTTGAAACCTTTTATTTTCCAAACTTGGGATGATAAGGAATGATGAGTGGATATGGAGATTCGATTGGGACCAACGTCTTGATATAATTTGTAAGTCACTCTTGAAGCCTTATTTTGCATTGTGAGACTTTTTTGATGGATGATCTTCCCTTTTTTATCTTGCCCCATAGTTTCTTTGACTAATGGATTTTGATAGGGATGATTTTCTTGCTTTTTCTTTTGTATCTGTTTGATTTTTCTTGTCCATTTTTCTTTTCTGATTCTTTTTCTTCAATGACATGTTTCATTCTTGGGTATATATTTTTCTCTTGTTGTTGGTCCCAATCAAAGGATGGAAATATATGCGGATGATGATTCATGACATGCCTATTTATAGTGTTGGTATCAATTTCATCATAAGGACTCTTCGTGCTCTCCATGTTGATGCTTGCATTAGATAAAGTTTTCCCCAATATTATGGAGGTATCCTTGATGTGTTTAGCTCCCTTAGTTTCTAAATAATCAAGACCTTGATTATTAGGATTTCCCATAATCTACCCTAGTTCTAAGATACACTATTCATGTAGACCTAATCCTCTGCCTTGATATTGAATCCATTGAGAGAGTTTCTTTACAATGGGATATGTCTTGCCTTGGAAATAAGGTTTTAGTTCTTCTCTGCTCTATTGTGGATCTTCAAATGTGGTAGCTTCCTTACTGATTGGATCCTTCAAACATGGGATACCTTCTTGATTGATATCTTTGGCCTGATCTAGTGAAATATTGAATTTTAATGCTTCTTCAAGAGGTGTTCCTGATTTATTGTCCATGTAAAATTATTCCTCATGATTCATTTTTGATATGTCTTCATTGGATGTTTTTGATTCACAACTTGTATATAAGTCTTATTTATGATCCATTTTTTATATTTCTCCATAGGATGTTTTTGATTCACAACTTATGTATAATTCTTTTTTATGATCCATTTCTGATATGTCTCCACTGGATGTTTCTGATTCACAACTTATGTATAAGTCTTCTTCATGATCCCTTTCTGATATGTCTCTAGCTTTTGCTATGTCTTGATCTTGTGTACAAATTTTAAGAGTAGGATAATCTTGTTCTTTGGTAATGATATCAAGAGTATGAGACTCTTGTCTTAGGTGAAGATCATCTACATGTCCATTAGGAGTAAACATCTCATGGGTAGATGTATGTGTGCTTGGTATATGGATTTGTTCTTCTTTTGGAAAACATGAGATGTCTTGGAAGATATCTGCCAAGTCATTATGGTATTTTGATGATAGGTATTCTTGATCTTGACTTTGTGTGGTATTATTTTTGACATGCTTTAGATCACATTCTTGACATGGATCAATTTCAAAGAAGGGATTTCCAAGGATCCTCAAAATGTGGACATATGGGTGGTAGCTCTTCGCTTAGATTTTCTACATTGGTTATAAGCATTGGATCAAGAGTCTCTTGATCATCAATATGTATTTCCATGAGGTTGGATGATGTCAATATATCTTGGACTAAATAATTGCAAGACTTGGGTGCTAGATTTTGATCATGCATGGGACTCAATTCTTGATGTGTGTCCTCTTGCTCACTCGATGATGTAGAAACATTGTCAATGTGATTGGTGATAGATAGCTCTTGATCGTTGCTTTCAAATTTTGAGGTTGAGACATTATTATTGTTTTTATTGGTAGATGGCCCTTGAACATCATTATTAATAGCTATTTCTCCCTGATCAATGAGGTCTTGGATGAGATATTTTAGTGTAGCACATTTGTTCATTGGGCGACCCTTGATTTTGTGGAACTCACATCATTCGTACAGGTTATACCAAGGGACTTTAAAGCTTGGTTCACCATAAGTTGGACTATTGTTGATTTTGATAAGTTCTTGTTGTACTAGTTCATGCATGATTACCTCTAAATTTTCTCCCAAATGGGTGAATTTCCTTCCTAGTTGGTAATCTTTTCTTTGTGGCTTTTCCTAATTATTTTGCTCTTGATTTTATGGAACTCCTTGATACTCTATTTGAGGTACATTTTGATACAACACATGAGGTACATCTTGGTGTTGTGAAACTTCTTAATACTATGATTGAGGTACATTTTGATATTGCACTTGATGTACACCTTGATATTGCATTTGAGATACACCTTGGTGTTGCGAAACCCCTTGATATTGTTGATATTGGAAGTGTTGTTGATGTGGGTATTGAGGTGTTTGAGGATTTTCAAGATGTTGATATGTAATGTTCTAACTTTATACATGGCATTGGTGAGACGTCAAATTTCATCTTTGTTTAATTTCCTCAAGATCTCTCTTTATTTTATCTAGGGCAATTTGATGTTCTGGACTTATTCCTTGATGGGGGTTTTGAAACCCTTGATGTTGTTGCCCTACTTGATGTTGTGACCCTTGATAAGAGTGATTTGGGTAGTAGATCGACATGTTTTGGAGATGTTTTGATATTCAATACCCTATCAATAGGTCACTCGGTTTATATCCTCATGGGCCACTTTCATCATTCATGGAATTTGTTGGTGGGATACTGGTGATATTTTTGTTGGCTTCCATCTTTTTCTTGTGTTGTGATCTTGTGGTTGTCATAAACAACTTGGTTCTCATGTATGAGAGTGGTGTAATATCTAGTTGATTCTAATTCTAAAGACTTGATTTTTGTCCTATAGATTATGTAATATATTGGAACTGTTGGAACAGACCCAAATTCTAACAATAATAGAAGGAATACAAGTTTATATTTTTCCTGGAAGCTCATTTGTAGAAGTTATATACCAACCTAGTTCCAGTTTCATGAAGTTCCCAAAGGTGTTTCTTGAGAGCTTTTGGACTAAGATGCCTACGTCTAAAATGATGACCTATGGACTTTTCCTTAGGGATCTTGACCTTGTGTGATATCATCGAGGGGATATTTATCACCACACGAGTGGTGGTAATACAGGTCTCTCTACTTCTATGTCAAATTTATCTTCCTCTTTGTCTAGGACAATTGATGTGGTGAGAAACTAGAGGGTGTTTCGTTCTTCTGAAAAATGAATATTCTCAAGCTACTTATGATGTTTGTTTGTTCACCTTCTATATATGTGATACTAGGTTGAAGGATTGGTTCTACAAGATCCGGTTGTTGAACTAGGACAGTTGGTCACCAAATGGTCATAAAGTTTGGTGGTGTTATGGAATGGTTGTTGTGAAGCTCAAGACCCTATGGCTTGAGTTCTAGTTTGGATGACACTACTTCTTGGAAGTAAATTTTTTGAAGAACTAAAGTCTATATTTTGTTTCCTTGTCTAGAGGATATGTTGTGGGAAAGTCTACTTGTACTATCTACGAGTCCCAAGTAACTATTAATATCATGGACGTCTGAGTGGAGGAATGACCTTAATGGTTTGTTTTATTTTGATTTCAAATAGATAGGATGGTAATAATGGATGTGGGACTATCTAACCTTCTGGATTTCCAATTTTTTTTGTTTGAACAATGATCTTGTGAACAACTCTTTTTCAAATTTTTCTTAGTGTTTTGAAGTATGGCAAGTGATAAGACAACACTTGGACTGACTCAGCAAGCATGGACTTATGTGACCTTCATGTTTATAACTTAAGTTGTGAAATCACAGCACCCAAGCCATAGTTCCCAAATGTTTAATTTGATTAATGTACCTTGAAATCAAAGCCAAAATGTCTGAAAACCTTTAAGGAAATATCCTTTCAAAGGGGTGCAAACATAAGGCTTCTCTCACAAGTGTGCACTAAATCAAAGGGTTTGTGGTTTAACCATATTGTTCAGTGTTTGTTTTGAATGTGTTATTTTTGTTTAAATCAAACACATAATTTGATGTCAAATTGTTTTGAATGTAATGGGCTAAGTTTAACATAAATTAGCAATTACAACCCTAGGGGATAGACACCATTCTCTTAGGTAGGCCTACCTCATGCTCCAAAGAGAATATTTTACATGCAACTTATGGCGCGGGCTGTTAGGGCTAGAAGGCAGAAATATAACAAGTTAAATGCAGATTTGAACAATAAAATAGAGTGATAAATCACACATAGAAGACAACACAGAGAATTTAGCGTGGTTCACCCAATCTGGGCTACATCCACAAAACTGCAGCCATCCAATGATTTTATTATCTAGTACCAAACCTATTACAATATTGTGAATAATTCCATGCTACAACTCTCCATCCCAGCTACTTATAACAAGATTTCAGAAGCTTCCAGAAATTAGGGTTTACAAAGTCGGCTTTTCCTTTTTTCGGTGACAAAATGAAAAAAGGTGAAAAAAAAAATCTTGGGGGTTGCCACACCTGTACCCCTGCCCGGGGCCCGGCCTGGCCCCGAACCCTGACAAGGATACATGAAGAGTGTATAGTACTAAATAATGTACAGTATAGCATGATCAGTCACCACATACTAACACAGGCCTGTAGTCGAACATAGCAAGTAACTTCTTGAAAGTAAAATCTGATACACCACATTCAAAGAAAGTTTTTGGATAATAGGGTGGCTTTCTAAAACAATTTGGTTCTTAGTGATAACTGTGAACATGAAAAATTTGACACTCACCCGCTGGCCATGTAAGGATCTTTAACCGTTCCTGTTCCACTTAAGGTATGAGATTAGGTGCAGTCTATTGTCAACATGAATTGAAGCTACTTTCTTATGATTTTAGAACCTTTAATATAGCCCTCCACTAAACATGCTTTGAGACCTTTCAATGAGTTCTCCAGTGTGGGATGTGTCTCAAGGCAAGCCCCCTCTTCAAGGTAAACTTAAAAATAAAGTGCAATGCTCAAAAATGTTCTTTCGCTCACCCAAGATCGCCAAAAGGTGTGAGGGGAGAAGATAAAACAATTTATCTTTTCCAATCAATGAATGCACAATTTGATTCATTTTAAACACCTCAAGCGATGTTATCCCCAAAAATTTGTGAATAAATAAAACAAAGTTTTTTTTTTTAACTTGCACCAATACGAAACGTTCAAGACATCAAGCAATTAAGATAGCAATGGTGAAATATCATAAAGAAACATTTTTTCATTTTTATGAGCTCCAAATGAGGTGTTTCTAAGAAAGGCAATCCTTGTCCTATTTTGGTCAACAAATGTAAAAATGTGCATGCATCAACAAAATGAAAAATGATTTCACTCTTTTTATGCACCAAGATTAAAGGTTCCTACTTATGAAAACATTAATTGTGTTCATTTTTAGAGCCCAAAATTGAAGTGTTTTTATTCTTTTTACAAGCACCAAATGAAATTTCCTAAGTTAAAATGCTTAATTTTTTTTCAATTTATCAACACCAAAATCAGGTGTGAGTTTGTTGTTGTTCATTTTTAGAGCACTAAAATGAAAATTCCTAAGTTAAAAAAGCTTTAAATTTGTTCTTTTTAAAAACACCAAAATCAAAGTGTGGGTTTTTTGTTGTTCATTTTTAGAGCACTAAAATAAAAATTCCTAATTTTAATTAAAAGGTATTTCAACAACTGGGACCGATCATCTTCCCTACAATAAACATGTTAAATTTATTATAATCTTGCATCAAATTTGTTATTTCCTACCTACACATCCAAAAACAAAACACCTGTTAGTGAGAACCTATTACAAGAATGCATGATTTGTGCATTTGTTTGTCAAAACAATTACCCAAAACAGAAAATACAAATGCACAGGTTTCAGACAACTATACAATTTTAGAAACAAATGCTAAAAACCATGTCAGAAAAATGATAACTTAAGAAATTAAAAATGCACCAGTCCTAGAAAAATGCACCATTCCCATGACAAATGCACAGTTCTTCTGACAAATGCACCATTCTTCTAACAAATGCACAATTTTATTGACAGACAAATGCTCAAGTCTTCAGGACAAGCGCATGAAAACTGTGACCAAAGCATTTCTTGGACTTGCAGCTTCAAAACTGACTCAAACAAATGTTAGAGGAGGGGACAAGGGTCCCACCAGGTGTGTTAGAATGTGTGAGGGGGAATGATGGACATTAGATTCAGATCCAAGGACATGAAAGCAATCTAATCTACAGCCAAAATGCTTAAATCTAAAATCTAGAAACTCCTACACATACAAAATTGAAACTATTCTATTAAAAATATGATGAGGAACCTACTGATTACAAATGAGATTTTTTACCATCTCGTGGCAGAGTGTGTTCATTGCTCTTATCATAGTGAAGCCTCCAAAGTTTGTGTGCAAAGTGTGGATGAATGCTTGTGGTGTTTGGTTGATCAAAGACAATGGATGAAGCTTTCTCAAGGATGATCTTGACAGCACTTTGTTACTCAATATATGTTGATTCTTCGATCCTTATTTGTGAGGAAAGGGGTTTGTTATACAGAAAATGAAATTTGAAATGGATGATCAAAGATCATTATGAAGAATATCCAGATCAACGGTTAGAGTGTGTTGAGAGGATTTAGACATGAGATAATTGTGCAAAGTTGATTGCACAATTTGTGTGATTGGGAAATAGATTGGTCAGTCAGGAATGTGATTGATCAGTTAACATAATAGATTAATCAGTCAACTTTGTGATGGCTTCATTAGGAATGTGATGTTTTAGTTAACTGGATAGACTGATTAGTTAACAAATTAGATTTCTTAGTCATCAATCGTAATTTTCTCAATCAGAAAGTGGGTGAGGAATATGAATTAATTGATTTAATTCATTCATTCATTTTTAGGGTTTGAATGTGCAAATCAGGTTTGACTTTTGTAAACAAAGTTGCATTAGTTTGATTTTATTTTTGATAATTGATTTGAATAGTTTGATTTAATTCAAATTTTTGGAGGGAAAGTGTTGTAATTAAATTATTATTTAATAATTTAATCCACTTAAGGGAATAAGGTGATTTAGTGACGTAATTAAATCATTAGTGTTATTTAATTAATCAGGACGAAATAAGGTGGGGTTATGACTTTATTAAATAAATGAGATTTGTTTAATTGGTCGAAATGATGAAATGTGAATTAATTAAATAATGTTGTTTTATTTAGTTAATAGAGGAATTAGGTTTTTTTGGGACTTCATAAATAAATGAAATTTATTAAATTTGTTTGAAATGATGAAAAATGAATTAATTAAATAATGTTGTATAATTCAATTAATAGAGGAATTTAGGTTTTTGATGTTGTTTTGATGTGATGCGATGTGGTGTGATACAGGAACGTTGCAATATGATTTCAAGGATTTTGAGATGATTTTGAGATGATGTGCGATGGTCTGAGACATTACGAGATGATTCTGAACTATTTTGAGGTGATTCTGAGATGATTCGAGACATTATGAATGATTCCAAGTTATTATGAGGTTTTACGAGATTATTCTGAGTCATTCCAAAGTGTTACAGGATAATATCGATTCATTTTGAAGTGGTACGAGATGATTCTGAGTCATTCTGAAGTGTTATGGGATGATTTTGAGTCATTTTGAAGTGTTATGGGATGATTCTAAGTCATTTTGAAGTGTTATGAGATTATTTTGAGTCATTTTGAAGTGTTATGGGATGATTGTGATTCATTCCAAAGTGTTACAGGATGATTGTGAGTCATTTTGAGGTGTTATGAGATGATTCTGAGTCATTTTGAAGTTTTACTAGATGATTCTGAATCATTCTGAAGTGTTACGGGATGATTTTGAGTCATTTTGAAGTGTTATGGGATGATTATGAGTCATTCTAAGATGTTACGAGATGATTCTGAGTCATTCTGAAGTGTTACAAGATGATTTTGAGTCATTCTGAAGTGTTACAGGATGATTCTGAGTCATTCTAAGATGATGTGAGATGATGTTCCATATCGTTTGTTATTGATTGAGGTTGTTTGATTTTGTTCAGTGTTTTTTGATGTCATTCAATGTTGTTTGATTTCATTCAGTGTCGTTTGATGTCGTTCGAGGTTGTGTGATAGGTGTCAAGTCAATTTTACATGTCTACATCATTATCCCATTTCATAATATATATTGTTTCATTCACTATCACCATATTTGTAAATCCATTATCTATTCATCTCATATTCATATTTCATGCATAACCATTACATAATCATATTATAAATATTTATCCATCTCATTAAATCATTTACAAGTCTATAATATTTATCCATTTCCATAATCATTTTCACTAAATCCATTTTCATAATAATTTATCCATTATTTATTTAAATGATTAATAAAATATTCATACATTAATACATTTTTCATATTTCATACATTGGAATATTCATTAAACCATTAAAATATCACACATATTCATTAATTTATCCATTTTCTCCATTTACCATTTTTATCATGCATTTATCCTATTCTACCTATTTTATTGCACCCACCTCATGCATGTGGGATTTTTTGCTCCAAGACACTCTTTTAATCCCACATTCCTTCCACAACTTGCATTCACCCTAAAGATGCCTATTTAAATAGGACTTTCCTCTCATTTCGCCCTGATATGAATTTTGCATCTCCAGGCTTTGCATCTTCCTCCATGATCTTTTATATATTTTAGTGATATTTGCATTCAAGCTTAGCTTTAGTTTTATTTTACATTGCATTTTGCTCATAGAATAGTATTTTTCATCATAGCATTTGAATCTCTTGCATTTTTTGTTTGATTTGAATATCTCTCATTCTGTTTCACATAGCCTCTTGTGTGTGCTCAAAGAGAAAATGAATATGAAAACAAAATATTGTGAATAGGAGAAAAATTAAGTAGTTTAGTTTTACATGCATGTGTGTTTTACTTTGTTATTTCATTTTGTATGTGTATTTTTGATCAAGAACTCCATTGATATGATGTTGGAATTAGTTTGAATTCTTCAATTTGAACGTCTCCATTTCCCTCATCGTACACATTTGGTATCACATGTGTGTATATTAATTGGTTTTAGTTTACCATGTATAATTTTATTGGTGTGTTTTGTACGAGTTGTGATTTATTGGTGTGTTTTTGTGTGTTTTCAACTACTTATTTGGTGTGAGTGTTGTTGGAATACCTAATTGAAGGCCTCCTAATATAGAGGGGTAACCTCAAGATCCCACATGATTTGATGGTGTTGATCACCACTAGTATAGAATGATTCCTAGGGATGCTCATAGAAGCAAGTGTTGGGATCTTGTGACATTCTAATACTTAATCTTATATTTCATAGTTTTGTTAAAAATATGTAAACAAGAGATATTGTGACCCTTGAATAAAATGATGAAATTTATATATTATAATTTATTCATTATTTAAACATCCATGTTTGGGAGGATATTCATTAAGTTAGAATTTGTTGATACTATTATTCATCTTGTGAAGTATTTAGTAGTTTTTTAAGTCCTAGAATTATAAATTGAGAAAATCTAATTTTTCTTTCAAATTGAAATAAAAATTATGGAATATGAATGAATATAATTTCTATGTTATTTACATATTAGATCAATGGAAATTGTGTTTCTCATTTGATTGCATGGTGATGTAAATTTTTGTGGATAATAGCACACTTTCGGGTAAAATTAAACTTATGGAATATTTATGCATTGTGTATTGTAGGTTGATCATGGCTTGTCTAGGCTCATCCCTTCACTCATCTCAAGTAGTGTTCCCTTGATATTGTATCAAGAAGTTAAAACTAAGAGTTGAGAAAAAATGATGGTGTTAGGCTTGTAGGACATCCATTGGATCACCTTGGAACCATTTTTATGCTTCCAAGAACTCTTTATCCATTCTAGGCCTTGTATACTATTTGAAATATTTGTTCTTGCACATGGGTGATTTTATCTAGTAATAGGGGGATTTTTCCTAAGAGGATAAATTTATATTGGCAATAGGAGCAATCTAGAGAAATTGAGCACTTATAATTTCTTAGAAAAGTTTATTAAAGGAAAAAAAATTCATAGGTTTTTCCCTAATTTCCTATTACTCTAGTTCTAATGGTACTTTGTCAGTTATATATTTTTTTGTGTTGGATTTCATGTCTGGTGTGATATTAACTAGTCCAATGTGTGACTAGGTGAGGCCTTAGATCTCTTGGTTTTTATACCTCCTAGGTGAGTAAATCAAAATTTGGGATTCCATTACCACTTATATGTGAACACATGTTATGTCTTGTTTGGATGAGGGGATGGGACAATGGACCACTCTCATCTTATCCTTCCTACATGTGAGTAATAGAGATTATATTATTAGGTTTGACCATAAAATGGAAATAACTCTAGTTCCTCACATAGTTATCATGGGGTTATTATCATGCAACCAAGTATTTGATCTATGTTTAGTCATGTTTTATGCACTAACCTGGTGCTTTATGAGTTTTGTCACATGATGTTATAACAAATATAAGACATGAGAGTGAAATTGTAACACACAAAAAATGCATATGTTTGTTAACCACAACTATCTTGGGAGAAATATTGGAACATTAAATTTAGTATCAAAGCCTATACTATAACATTATTAGGTTTGAGCTATATGTTTTCTGATGTTTGACATGATTTTATATCTACATGATTGGACTAATGGATGTGTTATAATCTATGAAACTTATTTTTGAAGGAAGATACCACCTAAGAAGTACCACAATCATTAGGGAGGCCATGATAATCTTGATCAATATTCTCCTAAAATTTAAAGTGATAGATATCCTATGGTAATGTGTGTTCAACTAGAGGAGAAAGTTGGTTCTTCAAAAGTAGTGGGGTTTCTCTATGATTTGTTAGTGAGGTTTCCATTAAGTAGGAGGAAACTAAAGTAGCTAGTTCCTAACCTTCACTTCAAAAGGGAAATAATTATTTTGGAGAGATGGGACACTCTTGGAGTCCACCTAGGTCTAGAGTAGAGATATGGCTTGGGTAGGAGTAGCCTCATAGGAGGTAAGGAAAATGGTTGGTGATTGTAATGTGGAAATAAGCCACATGAAGGTTCTTATTTGTATGTATTCAATATGTTTTTAGGGCTCCATTAAAGGAACTAAGGTATAATCTTATATTTTAGTCCTTGACTCATGTTTCATGATATAATAATTTGAGAGTAACATAAAGGGTCATTATGCCATCATACAACTTCATGTATTTTCTTCCACATTGTGGCACTAGGATGAGGAGAAGTGTTATATACATATATCTATTACCATGTATGAAACCTTCTTGGGTAGGTTTCACGTATTTCACCTTTCAAATAACTTTAGGCAATGTTAAGTTGATGAGTTTCATGAGCTTCAACAAGTTGGCATGTCTATTGATTAGTACAAGATCAATTTTTTTGAGCTAAAGAAGTATGCATGCTCAATTGATGATGAAAAACTTCTTGCTGGTATAATTATGGGAGGATTGAATCCTCCTAATTTTGATTTATTTTAGTTTTTGATGATTAAATTTTTAGAGTCCATGGCGGAAAAGGTAAAGCTAGAAAACGAGAATATGGCAAGAGGCCTTGGAAGTTAGTTTGGGACTCAAGTATTGGTTCCTTATGTCACAAGCTCAAAATTTTAAGGATCTTGAACCTCACTCAAGGTTCATTTAGGGACATCATCTATACCTCTTATGGAACCCCAATAGTATTAGCAAAAGCCTTCCCTTTTTAATTAAGAGGGGTAAACTCTTTTGACCTCGAGCTATGAACCAGTGAGGTCACAAATGGGGACCTCATCCCCAATATAAATTCTCAACAATTACACCCCAATGGGTTTTGAACCTGGATGGAAAGAATAAAAACTCAACAACTTAACCATCACACCATGCCACTATTTAGAATATTAGTAGCAAAATCCTTAGTAGGCACTATAAGGTGGAAATTTTTTTGGTGATCATACCTAGAAACTAGAATAATTATTCTTTCATCTATCATTATATTTCTATTTTATCCATTAATAATATTCATCAATGTAGAGTCTAAGCTAATCTATTGTAAAATTGGTAGAACCTTCATCATTCATAGGTTTAATTGATTGAATAGTTCACTCAACATTTCTCAAGACTACATTAAATTGTCAACCCAAGGCTTGTAAGATTATGATGGTGCAACATTATATATGCCTTCAAGGACTCAAAACTACTTAAGCTACCCTACTCAAGTTATTCTACTTGGTATAAAACTCACAAAATTGCAAAACAATAAAATACATAACCAAAACTAGTGGCTACGAGTACCTATAGCTTAGGCTATAACTGAACTGTCACTAATGAAATGATGCCATAAGAACTCAAAATTGATAAAAACTAATAACTCAATTAAAATATCCTCCAGAGTACTACCGTTTAACCATTGCATGAATATTCATAAGCATTCATTAACAATAAGCAAGATATGAAGTTCTAATTAACTTGCATATGATTCATGAAATAATGATAAACTAATGATAGCTATTAAATAAAAATAAAAAACTAAAAAATGAAGTGAGGAATAGTACCTTGATTGGCCTGCTCAAGTGGTTGTTCCCACTTTAATTGAACCCAAATCTAATTAATCAGATTATACGCATTCCATGAATTAAGCTCCATTCATTGCATATTAATAAAGATTATACAAGATCTTTCACATATAGTATTCAATCATTTTGAATATTTTTATGTCTTGAAAATTGAAAGTAACTGATAACATAAAATTGAAAAACCAACTAACTATCCTATAGATTCAACCAACAGCTATATACAAGTTTGAGGGAATCTTATTCAAAGTAACAACTTAACCTAAATCATTAACTCTGCTCCCAGATATTTAGAGCATAGAGTTAAGACTGATTTATTCAACCTATAACTGAAAAGGAGAAGGAATCCTAATAGGACTATAACTCTATCAAAATAGAATTGCATGTAAACATACAACCACTTGTCAAAATCCTATAAGTGAAGGAGACCTCTTCTTCAGATTTTATTAACTGGATATAATAATGCCATGTCCAATCTTCATTAGGTTCCTTTAATCAACAACCATCACATTTAGCTTAACCTGGAGCTCCCTTGTTTTGGTGTCCAATCATTCCTTTTGCTACAGGTTCATCCCGCAACTATTGTGCCATGGTTTCTCTTTAGCTGCAAAGAAGTTAATTCCACAAAAAATGTACGCAAGGATAACTATCATAATTAACTCATACCATTCCAATAACATTCCATACATATATTTATATAAACCATATAATACTAATATATTATAACCATAATTCCATCATTGTATTTTAGGCTTAAGTCTGCATAATGGGTATGAAAGGATAGTATAATGTAGGAAAATTTTCTAGAAAGTGTATCTAAACTTATCTCAAAATATGCATAAAAAAAATAGAAAATGTGTTATTATATGGACCTATCATCTCCCCCCAACTAGAATTTTTCTTATCCCCAAGAAAAATACCAAGTATTTTGATTGTATTGCAAAGAAATTTGTCTCAGGTCCATAACTGTGTTAAGCCCCTGAATCTATCTCAAATAGAAAACTTGATATTTTGAAAGCTTCCTCATCCTAATAATTCCTACTTTCTCACATTTATCACCCTTCTCGCTAATCTAGTGTGGGATTGGATAGAGGAGAATAGGTGGATGAAAGGTGAGTGATACCCAATGGAATCCTTTGTTGACACCAATTTCCATATACTTGTGTTCCCTCTGAAGCATAGCAATAAAATTATACACAAAACATGGCTCCTTCTTCTGTAATTCAGTTGTTAAACTATTTCATCTATTTTGTACATGCTTGTAACACTATTTTCCAATGCCCACAACTAACATATTCATTCATTCATAGTTTTCCTCCCTGAGTTTCATGATTTTATTTTCTACTCCCTTATGTGTAAGAAGTTTCAGCCATTCATCAATGACTGCATCTGGATCCTTAGCCTCTCTTCTTATTGGAAGTGCAATGGGTTTCTCTTTTTCTTAATACTCTTCCATGATCTCACCTCTGACTTGTTTATTCCTATAGTAAGAGGCAAGTGCCCTAATCTAAATATCTCCCACAAAGATTAAAGGGTTCCATTCTATCTCATCAATGATTACATAGTTGTGCACATAAAACTCACATAACTAATCCTATTCTTTCGATGTGGAAGCAGTAAAAATTTCAATAAACTCATCATTTTGACTCATGCCAATTGAATGCTTGCTAACTAATCTACTGAACTGAAAGCATAAAAACCTTTCTTGTAAAAATAGTGCATAATTTCTCAATGGAGCCCTACATCTAAAAATTTGTGCAACTTTATCTACTATCTCCTCCAACTGTATTGTTGATTTGTTCAATTCCATATCTCTCTTCTCCAATTCCTTTACATATTCTTCCTTTTCCTTCTTCGACTTCTCCTTTTCATGTGAAAATTCATTAGTCACTTTCCACAATTGGTAGCCAAGTGAGAAGGTTGTGTGGTAGTTAGGATTTTTGAGAGGAGGGGGTTTCTCATCTAGCATTTCTAATTCTTTGTCCCCTCTCTTGGTAACAACTGAATATGCCAACAAATCTAGCTTATTGTCATGACCATACAACTGTAGTTTCTCCTCCATCTCTTGCATTTTTTCTTCTCTTTCCTTATCCCTCTACTCATAATTTTTCACTAACTCCTCCAAGTGTTTAATCCTATCTAGTGCCTCTTGGAGTTATTTCCTTACATCTCTTTCTTCAATTTAAACCTCCTCTGTATCTTCAAAAAAGATTTTTTCTATAACTTCTTGGCAGTAAATATATCTTCTGATTCAGAATCAGAATTTGTCACCACATACCTTCTCTTCCTTATCAGTATAATCACATTACTAGGAACATTCCCTTCTATTTTAGAGTTAGTTTTTACAATCATGACATGTTCTTGACATTTTTCTTGTTGATTTTATTCTCCCCGTTGTTGTTCTTCACTTGTCTCTTTTCCTTTAGGCTCCCCTATATTTTCTTTTGTGGCCCCTTGTTTCCTCAATCTTCCAGAGCATCTGGGTGTGAGTATTTATTTTTCAATTTTCTTCTTTCCCTTTGTAACACTCTTTTTCTGCTTCTGAACATACTCCTTTTTTTTTTAATCTTCTTCTCTCTTCTTTTGACTATCCTTCTTTTTCTTTGGATTATTCTCCCTTTCTTTTGGTTTGAGGGTGTAGAGGAGGTAGATGCACTACCTCTTCAACTCTTAGATTTTCTTGACCTTGAAGAAGAAGGTAATTCCTTAATTGTAGGTGGCCAAGATTCTAGTTCTTTAGGTTCCTCATGCTTGCCTTGGCTACGTGTAGGTGAAGCCATAGGTGAGACATGGGGTTTTTCCTCTTTAGGTTCATTTTGGGGCTCATTTTGAAGTTCTACATCCTCAAGTACTATGGGTGCATCCAACAAACTATTAATGTCTATGCATTCCTTAAAATCTGCCCACCTCACTTGTGTTCATTGAATTATTAAACTCCTTTTTATCAGCAAGGTCATTAAATAGTGATGAGAGAGAGAGGTATCACTTTTTTTTCTCTAGTATCTTGAGGCCATTCATTTTAACAAATTGTACAAAAAAATTGGTACATTTGCTAACTTATTACACCTGAGATGACTAATTAATTTGAAATAAACTGTGTACAAAAGGTTCTACCTACCATCACAAGTGATTTATCTAATAATGTAAGAGGCACAGTTTTCCCATAACTAGGGGAGGGAAATTATTTTCATACCTTGTGATGAGGAGTCTAATTCTTCTCCTCGTATGCAAAATTCTTCCATTGTTGCAACTGTGTCAACTCGTGCTAGAAATTTCACCCCTGTTCTTGGCAACTCAGTGACCTATGCAATGGCAGTCTTAGATGTGTCCACTAAAATTCCTTTTACCATAGCTTTGTCATACTGAAGAGTAGATGAAAACCTTCTCATTAGGCCATCACTAAATTTTGCTAACTTCAAGTAGTCAAGCCAACCAACCTCGGTGAAAATAGGCAACATCGATTCATCCTCCAAAATTTGTCGATGAGTTATTGGCTTGCTTCTTATGACATTACCACCCACTCTAGCTCACTTATCCACTTCAATGCACTCAGTCTTGTTTTGAAATTTAACTCAATCTTTCCTACCACCTTCAAACCTTGCACTCTCCTTCCCTTCTCTCATATATATTTACTAGCATACCATAATGCAAATTTCCCTTCTTAATACCAACTTAATTTGAGCTCATAGACGGTTCTAATTTTGACTCTTGATTTTGGTTTAAACTTAAGCTCAAGTTCTCAGGGTATAAAATTTAGCAATTTGGAAATGGAAACAAAAGATGAGATATAACGTAGAAATTTTTGCATGTTGTTTCCATTCATTGATTTTAATTTAGGTGGTTGATGTGAGAAAGACTAATGAAAAGACTAACTAGGTTGTACCCTTCCCCCAACTTAATTGGTGAAGTGACCTCACTTCATGTTTATGACTTGGAGGTGGTTTAAATGTGAAATGATGGTAATTAGTGATATAATAGTTTGCATGCGTGGAGTGATATAAAAATTATAATGAAAGTTTAAAGAAGACTTAGAATAATCATGATAGTGTACCTGAAGTACCACCTTGAAGAAATAAGCATTTTCCGTGCATGAAAACTAAAATGAATATATATTTTTTGATTTGATGTGACATATATTAACTACAAGGTAATGAATAGTGGGTGACAAGTGCAAATGATGGGATGGGTATTATGGATATGAGCTAGCGATTTGATAGCTTGAGTATTTGAAATACAAGTTGGAAATAAAAGAATTATGTTGCGGGTAGTTATTAGGAAAGATGGATAATACGTGTGGATATTTGGAAATGAATGTGCATGAACTTGCAGTAAATATGGTTCCAATTAATTTGAATTTTCTTTTTCGGCCGCTAGATGATGTTATGAGTACCTGTAGTGCTAAGGTTCATTCTGAACATTGGCAGGATTAAGCTATAGGTCCATATAGCATCAAGACCCTTTGTGAATATTGATAAAAATGTCCCTTTGAAGATATTGTGAACATTATTATAATGTGCAGTGTGTGCTTGTGAGAAAAAATGAGGAATTGGTCCCAAGTGAGCTCAAGGACTGAGTTGTGTAGCTCAATCTTTGAGTCACCAAAAGTGATGGATATATCATGCATTGTTGAATCATCACTCTATGTGTCAAATTTTGTGTTTGGTTCAATGCGGACACCATATTGTTGAAATAGTGAAAATATGAAATCATCCTTCTACAATGGCTTCTTATACAATTTCAGTCTATGGCCATTTACTAGAAATGAAAAGCGAATTGCATCAATGGTGTGTAACTGGAGTGCCCCATTAGGATAAAATTTACTAATTTCATAGGGGCCCATCCATATGGATGGAATTTTCCTTTCAAATCCTTGTACCGTGAATCATTTAACAGTGCCCAAACCCCCATAGTGAATTCCTTGGTTTTAATGCACTGATCATGCCATTTCATTCTTTGGTTTTGAACTACCTCCATGTGATGAATTACATCCATTTGTATCTCATCCAACCCATTTAAAGTATGCAACCTTTCCTTCTATGCTTCTATCAAATCCATTTCCAGATCTACTACTGACCTCAATATTTTATATTCAAATTCAATAGGAAGGATTGTTGTCTTACCATAAACTAGCTCATAAGGGGTGAATCCAGTCGTGGTTTTCCATATTGTTCTATAGGCCCATACTACTTCAGGAAACCTTACAACCCAGTATTTTCTATGTTGTTGCACTTTCTTGGTGAGTACACTTTCAATCTACCTATTAGTGACTTCCACATGACCTTTAGCTTGTGGGTGGTAGGGTGTTGATTTATTGTATCTAATTTTATATTCTTCAACCAGCTTGGTGATTAGATCATAAGTAAATTTTGGACCTTGATCATTGAATATCTCTTTAGCTACTCCATACCTAGTAAATATATCTTCATAGAAGAACTTAATCACATTACCATCTCTAGAAAATTGTAAAGCCTTTACTTCCACCCATTTAGTCAATTAATCGGTGCAAACAAGGATGTATTCCTTATTGTTGGATGTAGGTGAGATTGGTCCAATGAAGTCTAAACCCCATTTTTCAATAGGTTCCAATGTCAACTGAGGTTGTAAATTAATTTCATCATTTTTGGTTGATATTCCCATCCTTTGACACATATCACAGCTTTGTGTGTATTTAACTGAATCTTTATGTAAAGTTGGTCAATAATATCTAGTTATGAGGATCTTAAAGGCTATTCTTTTTTCTACAAAATGACCTCCACATGGCTTATCATGGTATGCCTTCATGATGTCAAATATTCTATCCTCCTTGATACATCTTCTCATGATGTTATCCAGGCCAGTATAAAATAGATAACCAAACACCTAGGAATATGGGAAACATTTGTGAACCAACTGTCTCTTCTCCCTTGGAGAAAAGTGTGGTGAAATTTTCCTTGTGACCAAATAATTAGAAATATATGAATACCAAGGTACCTGTACTTGTAGATAAAATAAGTGTTCATCCAAGAATGAATCATCTACCACTCCTTCAGCTAATTGTGTTGGTAATCTTGACAGGAAATCTGCCACTATATCTGTTTCACTAGGTTTATCAACTATGGTAATGTCAAATTCCTGTAAGAGAAGTATCCATCTTACCAACCTTCCTCCAACTATTGGCTTGTTCATCAGATATCTGACTGTTGTGTGGTCTATATGGACAAAGACTAAATAGCCAGTAATAAGTGCCTAAATTTATTAATAGCATATACTACAACAAGCATCTCTTTTTTTGTTATAGTATAATTCAATTATGTGCCTTGAAGATTTTTGCTAATATAGTATATTGCATACTCTTTTCTTCCTTCCTTTTGACACAAGACTACTCCAATGGAAAAATCTGAAGTATCTATATGTATGTGGAAAGGAAAATTCCAATTAGGACCTCTCAATACTGGTGCTTGAGTAAGATCTTTCTTCAATTCTTCAAAACAGTGTTAACACTCAAATTTCCATTCAAATTCAATGTCCTTACTCAGAAAAACAAATAATGGTGCAAAAATCTTACTAAAATCCTTGATAAACCACTTGTAGTAGCCTGCATGGCCAAGAAAGCTCCCGATATCTCTTTGTTTTTGAGGAAAAGGTAAATTAGATATTATTTCTATTTTATGTGGATCAACCTAAATTCTTGCACTAGATACAAAGTGTCCCAACACAATTCCCTTTTTCATCATCATGAAACACTTTTCATTATTGAGCGATAGGTTGTGTTCTTTGCAACAATTTAACATTTTTTCCAGATTATAGAGAGCTTTCTTGTAACTTTCACCATAAGTAGTGAAGTCATCCATGTATATCTCCATGTAGTCATGTGGATAATTAAAAAATATTTTGAGTGTTGCTCTTTGAAAGGTAGTTGGAGCATTGTATAAACCAAAGGGTAGAAAAAAGTAAGCATAAGTCCCCCAAGGACATGTGAATGTAGTCTTGTCCAAATCCTCTAGAGCAATTTTGATTTGGTTATAACCACCGAAACCATCAAGAAAATAGAATTACTTCCTCCTACCTAGAGAATCAAGTAGTTGATCTATGAAGGGTAGAGGAAAGTGGTATTTCCTAGTAGTTGTATTCAATTCCCTATAGCCTACACAAACTCTTTGTTTCTGACCTTTCTTGGAAATGATTACCAAAGGTGAGATCCGTTCACTGTCTGATATTGGATAGATAAAACCTACATCAAGGAGCTTTTGTAGCCTAGCTTTCACTATCTCCCTTAAGGTGGGATTCATACATCTATGTGATTTCCAAATGGGTCTATATCCATCATTAATATAAATCTTGTGCATATATAAATCAGGGTCTATATCTTTCATATCATGGTAATCTCATGCATATGTTGTTGAGTGTGCCTGCAACATTGTTTGTAGAGAGTTTTGTTTCCCCTTTGTTGAGGCATTATTTATGTTTAACTTCCTTCCTAGCATGATTTCCAATTCCTTGAATGAATCTTGAATAGATGAGAGATCCAGACTTGGTATAATAGGTACACATTGTTGAGGTAGTAATGAATGAAATATTTGAGACATCTCTTCTATAGAATTGGTGGGTATGATACTTTGCAAGGGGTCTTGTAGGCATATGAGGTAGTCTTGTTGTTGCGGGATCCTACCACAATCATTTTGGATTACATGATTAATGATATCGTCTTCATCTTGGTCATCCAATTAGGGGTTATGCTCTATAGTCATCAATTTTTGCATAGAATAGTTATCTTCCTCATCCAAATTGGGCCAAATAGTTTTCTCAAGGTTAGCATAAGGTTGGTTTGGTGGATAAAGAACCAAGTTCTTGGTGATTGTCCCATTGGATATTATAATTTTTCTAGACCTACAACCTATGAATGCATCGATTGTAGCTAACCAAGGTCTGCCTAGGATGAGTGGGTAACCCAAAAGATTAAATTTGGGTTGTAGCACAATAAAGTCTACAAGATATTCCCAAGAATCCAATGCAATGACTAGGTCTTCAATAATTCCCTCAGGTTTGACTATGGACCTATTAGCTAGTTGTAAAATAGTTTGTGTGGGCCTGAGGTTGACTAAATGAAGCAACTACATTGTTTCCTTTGTCATGGTATTAATTGTTGCCCCCAATTCTATCAAATTATTCTTTATGAGGGTTCCATTGATCTTTTCATCCACCATTGGACTACCAGGATTTGTATACTTAGGGACAGTAATATTCCCTAACATGATATCTGCAAGATTCCCCAAGACATGGACTGCCTGAGGATCATTTTTTTTTCTTCCTAGTTTCTTAAGACATAGATCCCTTACAGTTTTGGTATGGATAAGGATGTCTTTGATAGCATAAATAAGTGGAATCTTGATGCTAACATATTTTAATTGACCTAAAGGACATGTCTCATCCTGTGTGTGATTCTTTTCAATAACTAGGCATTCAAGAAAAGATGGCTTGGGACTTGAGGTAGTTTGGTGTACCTGATTTGACTCAGGTTCCAAAGGTGATTTGTCTAAAGCCTCAATTGTAGTTTCCTCATCCTCCATTTTTATAATTTGAGGGGATGAAGGTCTAGCAAGTTGTTTTTCGAATCTGAGGTGGACATCACTAACCTCTACCTCATAGGTGGGGTATTGCATAGCTTCATTAGTATAAGCATGTTAAACAAAATTAGTGTTAGGGTTAGGTGTGGGTTGGGCAAGTATTTGTGGTTGCTTGGGTGGATGATTTGTAGGATTTGATGGAGTCATTAAATTATTTTGTTGTAGTGGAGGAGGGAGCATAGGCTAATGATAGTTCATATTTTGTTACTACCATTTATGAACCTTTTTCCACTAAGGCTACCATTAATTTTGTTGGGTTATCCATTGTGAATTATATTGGAACCCTAAAAAAATTTCTATAGCCAAGGGTTTGGTTGCTAGTTCCAATTCGGTTGAGCATGTGGCCATTCTTGAGGGTTTTTCCATTGGTTTTGGTTTGCTTACCAAGGCTAAGAGTTCCAAGCAAAAAATATATGATTCCCAATAGGAAAGGATGAATTAAAGGTAAGGGGGTCTTGTGGCATATCTTTTCTTTGATGCAATGGCCTCCTGTGTGCTATATAGAAGATTTGTCCATCATCTCCTTCAATTGGTTGAAAATCAATTTTCTCAACTTTATCTTGTTGGATACTTGCCACTCTCTTGCATTTGCAATTTTATTTTATTTGCCTATAGCTTGGACAATATAAATTGAGCATAGCATCAAATTCCTCCCGCTTCTTCTTAATGTGAAGAGTATCCAACTGGGTTGCCAAATGGTTGATAATATCCTCCTTCATGTTGGATAAAAAGTTGCTTAACTCAATCTTTGAAACCCTTGAAGATAATTTACCAATAGTGGATGCCCTATTTCCTCTTTGCCTATTTGTAAAGGTCCTGAAATAATTCCTACATGCCTTACAAATTTCTGAAAATGGTAGTTGGGAAATATCTCCTTGACCAATGAGGTTTAGTGCATCCATGCAGTCATCATTAAATCCCCTCAAAAAGACCTACTTGAGGGACTCTTCTGACAACTTTTTTTGTAGGTTTTTCTTCAAGAAAACAAAAATATCTCCATATAATCTTCCAAAGGCTCATCATCCTTTTGTGATATTCTAAAAATTTCATCTTTCCTTCTATTAGGTCACCTACAATAGTCCTAATACTTTTCTAGGAACAAGGTCTTCATGTTGTCCCAATCAGGAACAACATCCCTTCTTATTCCCATGAACCACCTTAAGTTTGCATCCTTAAGAGTTGTGGGGAAGAGTTTGAGCCTATGAGCATCAGTAGCATAATCATAACTTCAGCACAAGACATCAAACTCAAAGAGAAAGGTATTTGGGTCCTCAATCACTAATCCATAAAAGATTGGAAATGTCAAAGGAGGAATTTTCTTCAACATTGTAGCCCTTTCCTGGTTAGTGATAGGGAACTCAAATGTTTCTCATTCGGGATCATCATCCACTACATCCCTCATGGTGTGGTATGTTCCTTTTGTATGTGTGCTAGACTTTGGTGATAAGGAGATTTCTTCTTCAGTGTTACCCTCGCTCTGAGTACTAGATTTACCAATCTCTAATATAGCTTCTTGACATGTAGAGGGAAGGAACCTACCCAAGGGATCTCTTTGCCTCTGCATACATGAAATGTGGCTTTATATTCAGAAATCTTGCACAATGTTAGAGTATGTTTGGTGTTGGAAAAATATTATATCTAATAGTCCTAATGCTAAAAAAAATGTTGACTATGAAAACTATGAAATCAAGTCTATGAAGATAGCACCATCCTTGGTAATGATGCCAAAAATATAGAGTTTAAGCTAATGTATTGTAAACTTGGTAGAACGTACACAATTTAGAGGTTTAATTGATTGAAAAATCCACTCAACATTGCTCAAGACTACATTAAATTGTCAACCCAAGGATTGTACGCTTATGATGGTGCAACATTATATATGCCTTCAAGGAATCAAAACTACTTAATCTACCCTACTCAAGTTATTCTACTTTCTAGAAAACTCACAAAATTGTAAAACAGTAAAATACATAACCAGAACTAGTGGTTGCAAGTACCTATAGCTTAGGTTGTAACTGAACTGTCACTAATGAAATGATGTTGTAAGAAATCAAAACTGATAAAAACTAATGACTCAATTAAACTATCCTTCAAAGTACTACCGGTTAACCATTGCATGCATATTCATAAGTATTCATTAACAATAAGCAAGATATGAAGTTCTAATTAACTTGCATATGATTCATGAAATAATTATAAAATAATGACGGCTATTAATAAAAAAATAGATAATTGAAAAATGAAGTGAGGAATAGTACCTTGAGTGGCCTACTCAAGTGGTTATTCCCACTTTAACTAAACCCAAATCTAATTAATTAGATTCTACACATTCCATGAATTAAACTCCTTTCATTGTATATTCATAAATATTATACACGATCTTTCACAAATTGTATTCAATCATTCTAAATATTTTTGTCTTGAAAACTGAAAGTAACTAATAACATAAAACTGAAAAACTAACTAGCTATCCTACTTATTCAACCAACAGCTATATACAAGCTTGAGGGAATCTTATTCAAAGTAACAACTTAACTGAAATCATTAACTCCACTCTAAGATATTTAGAACGTAGAGTTAAGAATAATTTATTCAACCTATAATTGAAAATGAAAAGGAATCCTAATAGAACTAGAACTCTATCAAAATAAATTACATGTAAACATACAACCACTTGTCAAAATCCTATAAGTGAAGGAGACCTCTTCTTCAGTGTTTATTAATTAGTTATAATAATGTCATGTTCAATCTTTGGAAAATTCCTTAATCAACAACCATCACATTCAACTTAACTTGGAGCTCCCTTGTTTTGGTGTCCAGACATTCCTTTTGCTACAGGTTCATCCCACAACTGTTACGCCATGGATCCTCTTTAGCTGTAAAGAAGTTAATTTTTTAAAACATGTACGCAAGGATAACTATCAAAATTAACTATAGCATTCCATCAACATTTCATACATATCTTCATATAAACCATAATACTAATATATTATAACCATAATCCATCATTGTATTTTAGGCTAAATTTTTCATAATAGGTACGAAAGGATTGTATAATGTAGAAAACTTTTTTGGAAAGTGTATCTAAAAGTATCTCAAAATATGCATAAAAACAATAGAAAATGAGCTATTATCTGGACCTATCAATATGTATGAAATGCAATGAATATCTATGTTTATGCTATGATTATTAGTATTATGTAGATGTTATGTGAACTAACTCTTTGCAGCCAAGGAGTTGTAACAACCAGGAGGCACAACTCGTGGCCAAAGGAGTTTCAAATAGCGATGCAGGGGAGGTTCTAGAATAAGTTGAGCACAATAGTTGTAGAATTGAAGGTGAATATTTGTTAGGATTTTTTTGAATCATCACATCATTTAATAAGACTAGTGGAGAAGAAGAATTTTTCCATGATTAGGAATCTAACATGATTGTTTCATAGTCCACGTTTAGGTTTTATTGTTACAGTAGAGTTACAATACCATTCAAACTCTTCTTCCTTTTTAGTTATGTTCCTAGTTACTCAGACTTTATCACACTCTATTATGTAGGGAGTGGTGATTTATGATTTTAGTTTAGAGTCCTTGTTTTAATAAGACTCCCATGTTCCTATATGTATGGTTTGATTGTCGAGATGATAGCTAGTTGGTTGAAGTAGCAGATATAGCATATCTATGTTTAGTTAGTTTTTGCTCTGCACATACAATGTTTTTCTTTTTAATCATGACCTTATGAATAAGATATTCCAAAAGAATCTCTTTGGATTGTGATATTTTGAGTTATGCAATGAAGATATTTTTATTTTTTGTTATGATTGAATTAATCTGAGGAGCTAGATTTGAGTTAAGCCCATGGAGATAGTCACTTGAGAAAGGGCCACTCAAGGTAATTGTTCCCCACTTTACTTTTTTCACATTTATTTATGTTATTGTAGTTATTTTCATGAAAGCATTTTTCTTAATCAGATTCTTCATGTTGTAAATGTGAATGAATTTATGAGTGAGACCTTGTCTTATGTTCATACTTTATTTTTTTTCCATGCATCATCCTCTGGAGTGAGTCAATTAGTTAAGTCAATAGTATTAATTAGTCATAGGATTCATTTCTTGGTAGTGAACTAGTCACAGTCTTTAGTTGTAGGCACCCGTAGCAATAGCTTCAACATTACTTTTTTTCACTGTTATGTAATTTATGTTTTTCCAATGTCTGTAAAAACCTATTCTAGGATGATAAAGGTAATGGAAGGGTCTTTGAAAACACATACAATTCCAACATCATCACAAGCTTATGTTAGCCCTGGTTGATAATTAAATGAAAGTTTTACAAGGGTTTAGTGAATTGTTTAGTTAGGCCCCCCTCTGAATTGTGTGTTGACACCAAGTTTAGTAAACTTTAATGGGACTCTACAAAATCTATGAAGTATACATAGAGGTATCGATGGTTTTAGATGTATACACAAATCTATGACATATACACATTATAATTTAAAAATATGTATACAATGTTACAAGCTTTTATATACATACAATCCACATGTCATAATATATAATTATGTGTATATGCATAAGGATGATGTATACATGCACCATGGTAAAGTGTATATCAAATGAATATATATACAAATTTGTGGCTATAGATGCTTGGTCTATAATATATATAGAATCACATATATTTTTATGAATTGGATATAAATAGGGTTGTGTATGAATAATTACATATAGTATATACAAGGTCACATATAATCCATGTAGTATACATAGGGGCAATAAAATATTTTCAATTATTTTTTCGCAAGAGCTTGCTCCCATATGAACCCCTTGTTGTATAGGTCTTAAAGCCCTTGATCATTGGGGGCTCAACTTAAGTGCCCAACCCTCTTCAATCCAAGCACCCACTTGGTTGTGTGAGTGGGCTATCATTATTGATTCTTTCTAAGGAATGCATATGTGAAGCATGGCATGAGATGTGTGGATTCATGCTTGGACACATGGAGGATGCATTGAGAGGATTGATGCTTCAAAGGTATTCATTATAACTCTTGAAATTTTTATTTCTAAATAATAGATGGAGTATGGATGCTTTTCAAGGCTGGGTTTTTTTCACTTGAGGGTTTTCCCAAGGTATATTTTGTGTTATGTTGTGGATTGTCTATTTGATCTATGCGTTATGGTTACTTTAATGCATTCTATTCTCTCATGGGATTATGTAGGAAATGTATTAAGATTGTGGGTATGATGCATTATTTCCTAACAAGTGGTATTTGAGATTTCATGATTGTGGGAGGTGTGAGCTCCCAAGTTTTATTATAACTCTTGTTTGAGTAGATTTTTGAAAATTTGAATTCATGACAATGTAGGTTAGATCTGAGGCATTACAAGGTATGAAACACATGTTGTAGGTGTTATTATACAGATATAGGGTTTTGGGTTGTCAAGATTTGTTTAGTTTATTGCAAATCTAAGGCATGCAAAATTTGGAAAGGGTTTCTTGGATTGTGCTTTCATATGAGGTTTTTGTAGATGAAATTTCATGGATGGACTCTAGAGACAAAATCGACCTCACCATTGGATCCAGGATGGTCGAGAGATGAGAAATGACATAAAAATTTCCCTATTTTGAAAAAGTTAAAAATAAATGTAAATTTTTTTAACCCCACAGCGATCGTACAACCATACGACATCTACAAAGGTCACAAAAACTAAAATATTAAAAAAAATTAGCATGTACAAAAATAAAAAAATCCTACAGAAATAAATTTATTAAAAGTTAAAAAAAAAAAAAAATGTTTGTGGTGGGGGGGGGGGTAGTCTGTAGACCCCCCACAGCCCACGGCTGATAGTCCATAGAAAATGGCAAGCCCGTACTAGGTTGTGCAAGGAGTCCTTTTTAAGCCCCCAGTCAGGCTTTAAAATATATCTACCATTTAAACAAAATTAAATATGATTTCAAATCCACGAATAAGTCCATCAAAAATTAAAAAATTAAACTTTGAGGCCTAGGCTTACCTGATGCACGTGGTTTGTGGACTATTGTGTGCATCCATAAGGGACTAGTCTTGCCTCAACTCGCCTCGTAAAGGGAACGCGTTGGGCTAAGTCGCAAGGATGCCCCTAGGTTACCAAAAAATAAAAAATGCACCACTAGCATGTTGCTACCGAAGGACCACCCTGGCACCACCCTTCAGTAGTGTTATAGGGCATATTGGAGCAATTTTCTTTCGAGGGGCATAAATTTTGCAGTGTTGGAAAATGTACTCCTTTACATTTTCACACTATGTTTGGGTCCCTTAATAAATTGGACTTAATTAAGCCTCTAAGTGGCCCAATTATGCATTTAAAAGCCTACTTAAGCTTGTTTTCCAAAAGTGAAACTTGTAATAAACAATTGAAAACATTAATTAAATTGGCTTGAAATTGGTGTGTCCTCGGTTTGGGGCCTAGGACCCATTTTCCCAAGAGCGAATGGATCCTCTTGAAGTTTAGGACCCCAATATTTAATATTTTTTTGGTGGAATTTTCTATGATTCAAATTCAATTTGCAATTGTCAGCCTTTGATGTTTAATTTTTGGGAAATTAGAAAATTACCTGTAAATACAAGGTCTTTTTATCAATTCAAATCCTAGAGAGCAAGAAAGAGATTATTCCTAAAGCAAAGATTATTGTCAAAGGTGTTCAAGAGTAGATTTATCAGTCATTTTTTGCAACATTCAAGATCTCAAGAATCGTGTCAAATTTATCATCATTCATGCATATTTTTAGAGCTAACATTGTGATGTAGGTTTCAAGCATCAAAATCAACATCCAATCAAGCCATTTCATGCAAGATCAAGACCTTGGAGAGATGTGTTAAATTTCAGTCCTTCAAGGATCTCCATTCAATGGTTTGGTGAGTTGCAACATAGAATTGTTCACTCATCATTCCTTCTGTTCATGTTTCATTTCATTTTAAGATTTAATTACCAAAACTGGGTTTGACCAAGGCAAACCCCCATTCACCAAAAACAAAAAAGAAATCCCTCAATTTTTGTTTGCAAATCTTAGGTTGAAGAAGGATTGAAGAATGATCAAAAGTGAAATTTTGCAATTTTACAAAGTTATCAACATTGTTGTTAAGCCACAAAAACTCACTTATAGAATTCAATTCTAACTTTTTGACTAAAATCCAGAGGAATCATGAGTGTAGACCTAGGAACAGAGGAATGTGAAAGCAGATATTGGATCCCTATAGCAAGACCCATTTTTCCCTAGGGAGAATTTGTCCCAGGAGGACACTCAATAAAGGATTTTGGTAATAGGTACATAAATTCATAACCTTCTCAGATCTAGTGGAAATTTGTTGATTCTATTAGATTAAGGTTTTAAATTTATGATTCATATTTTACATTGCATAATTGCATTCATTTGGCATTTTTCATTTATTTTCCAAAAGTGCATTTCAAACTGATTTACCCCGTCCTCAATTTTAAGGAAAATAACAAGATCTTCATTAAGATTGACTCACCAAAGGTTTGAAAGTAAATATTTCCTTAGGGGATCTCTTTTTCCTAATTAAATAAGGAAGATAGGTGCATACCCCCATTCGAAACCTACCTCACCCATTTTCATGTTTCAAATTTCACCCACAATGTCAAATTTTCGACTTCTTATACTCATTGGAAAGGTAGTTTTGAGCACTACATAGTGGTATGGGTTTGGTTTCATTTTTTTTCTATTTTTATTAGTTTTTGGAGCCTGAAAGACATATGTTATCTTGTACATGGTTTTGAGCATAACTTTTGCATACTAAATCAGTTTTTTTAATTTCGAATAAGCATTGGAGAGCATGTACAATGTATTATATAGTCGATCAAGTAGATTTTTAGTTTATAGTGCAAAGAATGGATTGTACTTGTTTGATCGCTTGTAGGAGCCTAAGATTTGGGGTGTCATTGTGTGATCATTCAGATGATTCAAGAGGCGAAACCTTGAGGGAGTACATATTTTTTATATGATATTTATGATGATATAGTTGATTATCAGTTTGATGCTTCCTGGTATATGTTTATAGGTGTTTTTTAGAGTTGGAATTTGATGGTGATAGGTACACAAGTTGTCTTCAATTTTGTAGACATGGATTGACATGAGTGGAGACTTAGAGTCTTGTATGGGTGATAGTTGAGTTCAAGTACATCGTTGTCTATGATTATGGTGTCATGAATATGCAGGTAAATTTGAGCATTGACACGACATGATCATGTATGTGGTTGTTTGGCAGAAATTTGGTTTGGTGTTAGGAGGTTGTTCTTATCTTCTAGATTCTTGTTTAGTTCCTTGACTATGGTTACTCATTTGTGGACATTTTTGGCAAATCAAATATGTGGTTGATTTTTTGTTTGAGTCTTGATGTCTATAGGATTATCTTCTTTGATATCTCGGTTTACAAGTTACTAATGTGATGATGAGTTTGCATTCTCCATTGTTTTGGATTTCCAAGTTATGCAGTTTGTATTTGTGTACAATCTATTGGGTTTTAGTGGGATAAATCAGTGTGGACTGTCTATATCCACTAGATTTATTTAGTGTTGATGTAGACTACATTAGTTGGCCTTGTCTATGATCATTTATGCATTGATATGTTGCTTTTGGATGAGAGGATGGATGGATAGAGTACCTGATTAGTTAGTGATTGGGACTTTTAGCATGTGTTTTTATCACGATGTCATGATAGCTTGGTTGCACTTCCTTAGTTACACTTTTCAATAAGAGATTCTGATGGTGATGACTTAACAGTGTAGGAATGGTTGTTGATGGTTTGATGGTGGTTGTATCTTCTTGTCTTGTACATCTTAGTTCTACTTAGTATGATTGGAGTTTTAGTTTCACGTGTGGACTTGGATGTTCTTCATGGAGGAGATGGTTGTCACGATGCTATGGGTAGCTTAGTATCATGGTTCAATGGGAGTTGTTGTCAATGACATGATTCATTGCTGGAGATGGTTATCTTCATGTGATTGGAGATGTTGATTCTTGGTTTAGAGTATGATTGGTATTGTCATATCTTACTCGATACCTTTTTAGAGGTTTGACATGATACAAGTTCTCTTGAGACCATATGTATGCATTGTTGCATGTGATATCCTAGGAGGATATGGTTAGATCATGATGTCATGTTATGTTCCTGATTATGGGGTTTGAGATTTGGCATTGATCTTGTTGGTTCTCTTGGTATTGAGTACATTGATCTTTTGCTTGGGAGCTTCATGATAGTGCAATGTTGCATTTGGATATTAGCATGGATTGATCAGTTGGAGGTTCTCATGGATACTTGGAGATGTGGGTGAGGCTATAGTTATCTTTGTTAGAGTAAAGGTTTTAACTTAATTGTGTTGATTAAGTTACCTTTATTCCCTTCTTAAGATTTCACATTAGTTTGCATAAAGTGACATTTAATAATTATATTAATTATTAAATGTTTTCCTATTAGAGCTTATTTTAGGTTTTTCCTATTAAGGTTTCTTTTAGGGTTTTGCATGATCTCCTTTTATGAGGATTGATCCATTGTATATTTTATCAATTCCCTTTTGTTCTGATAAGATAATTTCTCTATTTTTTAGAGCTTCAATCCCTTGTTTATTTTCTCCATCCATTCTCTTCCTTGTGATAGGTATCCATTTGCATGCAGGTGTTCTTGGAGTCTGAAGTTGGATTTCTCAACTTCTACATAGTATCAGAGCTTTCCTATTGCATGCCTGTTCTTGTTTGAAGAATTTGGAGCTATTTGGAGCTACAAGGGTTGGATCAGGCATTCACAGTTTTGGGGTTTGCATTTTTTGATCCAGGGAATCACCTGCAATTTCAAAGAATTTTGAGTCCAAACGGACCTCGCTATTGGATCCGCAACGGTCCAAAACCCCTAAATTGATTGTTCATTTGTCCATTTTGGACAAAGTTGATTTGAGGGGCAAATTTTTTACTCGTACGGTCGTTTGTCTGCTTGGTAAAAAAAAAAAAAATCTGCATTTTTTGTTAGAATTTAATTTTTTTTTTTAAACATTTGAAACCGTTTTTTTATTTTTTTTAAAAAAATCAAAATAGAAAAAAGTTGTTTAAAGGCTTGCTTAGGCCTTGGTACAAGGTACCCGCAAGTACCTACGTACACAAGCCTGCGGGCCCTCTGTACGTCGGGCAACGTACTAACAGTCGTTGGTGACCTTACTACTAACCGGCGGTCTATCAGTACCGCCAACAGCAGTACAGGCCGCTAGTTTTTTTAAGATTTTTAAAGTAAAAAAAATCGATGTTTTTTTATGATTTTTTTTTTTTAAATCAAAGTTTTTTTATTTGCTTTTTTTAATAAAAAAAAACATTTTTTTATATAATAAGTCTAGTTGTGCAAATGCAACAATGACCATTTAGCCGTCAAATTTAGGCCCGTATTTTTTCTACGATGATCGTATGACCGTCAAATTTAATGCAGCACTTGTTTTTTCCCACTTTAGAGCTATTTTTTTCCAGAGGCCATAACTTGGGCATACGATATCGTTTTTTGGCAAACAAGATATCGTCGAAAAGTTGGTTCTGTCAAATTTTCAGTGGTGTGGGTTTCATCACTTCATTTTTATGTTGGTGCATTCTATAGCCAGTTGAATTCAAAGGAGCTGCTTTCAGTCTCGAGCTCGTAACTTTTGACCAGTTTCTCCGTTTTTCGCAATCTCAACGGCGTTGGAACCATATTTCAGAGCTCTTCAGTTCCATCCATGCAATTTTTCTAGATTTCACTCTAGGTATATTTTATTCAATTATTTGTGTTTTCACACTCTGGTGAATTACCTAGACATATTTGCTCTTGGGAACTTCTCGATTGCATGGGTCGCTTCATTTTTTGGTTGTTCTTCATGTATTTCCAGTTTTTTATCCTTTGTGGGCATTTTGAGCATCATTTGTAAGCAATATTTTATGTAAACGCACTGAGATAAAGTACCACACTATTGTACATATCTTTTGGGGATTTTGCACATAAGGTTGTGTCATATTTTGTACTTGCACTATATTATAAAGTGTCATGGGGGGTTGTGTAGTGCCTTTGTTTTTCCATCACACCTTTGTCTGATGAGTGTCCCTCCATGATGATAGTGGATCCATATGATTCCAACCTCATGCATGTGTGCTTTATTTTTCACACCACTTTTTCAGTTGCAAGTGCTATCTTGTGCACTTTCAGATGTTGTTTCTTCTCCTTCCTGCACTACAAGGTGTTATACAACATTTCAGTGGATTTTGCAGGCTCTCCCAGTTTAGCATTATGGGGGGGTATTATACTATTCGTGCTAATGCGTCCTTGGCTTCACCTTGGAAGGAATCTTCCATTCTCAGTTGATCAGTGTTTTCTTAGACTATTGGTACGTGTGCCATTTGTATCTTTGTTCTAGGTGTTTGCCTTTGTTTCCCATCTGATTCGAGTAGTGTCGTTTGGGGCACTAATGCAGATTGTTGTCTTCTTGATCCTGATCATCCTATCTTCAGCAGAGGTTCTTCAGCACCATAGCAGTCATCTTTTGACAATTGTTTGCAGCTTCTTCTGCTTCAGCTATGTTCTTCTTGGCTTTTAGCATCTCTTTTTGGAGTAGAGTTTCTCCCATGAGGTTTTCTCCATTTCTCCACTTTACAGAGATTTGGTTGTATTTGGGTACTTGATCTAGCCTAGTTGTTGAGACCCATGTTTTCCTTCTTGCATTGTAGTTACCTTTGCTTTCTTGCACTTGTTTGTAGTTGCATTGTTGCTCATCTTAAGGGGGGATGTTAGAGTAAAGGTTTTAACTTAATTATGTTGATTAAGATACCTCTATTCCCTTCTTAATATTTCACGTTAGTTTGCATAAAGTTACATTTAATAATTATATTAACTATTAAATGTTTTCCTATTAGGGATTCTTTTAGGGTTTTTCCTATTAGGGTTTCTTTTAGGGTTTTTCATGATCTCCTTTTATAAGGATTGATCCATTGTATATTTTATCAATTCCCTTTTGTTCTAATAAGATAATTTCTCCATTTTTCAGAGCTTCAAAACCTTGTTTGTTTTCTCCATCCATTCTCTTCCTTGTGACAGGTATCCATTTGCATGCAGGTGTTCTTGGAGTCTAAAGTTGGATTTCTCAACTTCTACAATCTTGGGATTGGAGACTTTTTCTTGAGACAATCACTCTTTAGAGGTTTCAACGGGAATTCTAAGGTGCCTTCACCTAGATATGGGCATGAGTTCATGATGGGCCTATAGAGGAGAATGTTCTTGGAGTGAGTCATGATGACTTGGTTATCTTGGAGGAGAATTATCATTCCCCACTCTTGGTCTACTGATGATTTATCATCTAATATGTATTTCCTATCCTATTCTTTATGTGTTTTGTTTCATTCTTTGGTTTTATCATGGGAATGAGTTGAGTCATGGTGATTGATTTTGGGAGACTCATTTGATGATTATTTAGCTTGAGTTTATATTACTTTATCTTTCATATATATGGATCTTTACCTATGGATAATTAATTCTGGAGGATTCATTTTGAGGGATGTTTAGCATGGTTATCTTCGTGTGCATTTTAGTTTATGTTATCATTCGTTATGAGGAGTTTAGGAGATGGTTATTGGGATAATTTCCTATTTTTTGAATGAACACTTTGAGTTTTATTTCCTTGGTTAGAGAGTCTTACATCCATGTTGGCATTTACATGATTCATATGTTGTACTTGATCTATGAGATAGAGTGTTTGGGTGTTGTTGAGGATTTTCATTTGGAGTTGTAAGGAGATAATATTCAATACAATATTACACTTTGAGGTTTTGTAGAAGGACATGTTATGGTTTATAGGTTTTCTCTCTTCGTTCTTTGGTTCCTTAGAGGTTCATGTTCATATGACTTGGAGGGATTGTGGTGACATGTTGTGAGAGAGTTTACAACTATTTGTTACATGTGTAGATAATTTTGATTGTTCTTGTTACTTCATTATTGATCATTTGTCACACCTTGGTATAGTGTTGATTGGTATAATTGATATGCTTTTACATTACCCATGCAATGGGAGTTCTTGTATATGTATGTTCATCATTGATAGGTTTGATACATGGTGCTTTTGGTTGTATTTTATAAGTTTCATATGTTGTTGGTGTGATTTTATTGATGTTATTGATACCTAGGAGGTATGGATGGTTGGATGTATTAGCATGTGTTGTGGATGTTATTCCCAACCATGTGGGTTTTTTCACCTATGCCAATAGCTTGTTTGGAGCCTTTGTTATCACTTGGATTTGATGCTTGTGTTCTTGGATTGGTGCATCTTCACCTTGGCATGTTCATTTTCTTTCATACATGGCACATTGGAGTATGAGAGGATTTATTGCTTGAGATGGTGATAACTTTGGTTTATTACAGGTATCTTGATGGAGCATGATAGCATGTTGGAGGTTCATGTGATTACATGTATGGTTATGATGATGTATTTCATTGTATGATCCCTTACACAATGTATACAACAAGTGGGAGAATGTTGAGATATGGTTTTGTACACCATTGCATAAAATTTTATATTAAAATATTGTAATTAAATATTTATTTAGTTGTGATACACCTAGGAGGTGTGGTTAATCACAACAGGTAATTATTTGGGGACCACTTTATTTTGTATTGTAATATTGGGTTATTATTATTTAATGTGTGGGAGACATGAGATAATAATTTAATATTGGGGAAATATTTAGTAAAGTAGAAACTTATACTTACCCAACATTAAATAAGGGGTTAGTGGTTTTATATGCACATGGTTTTATGGTACATGGTTTTATCTTACCACTTGTATTTGTGTGAGATTGAGTCTATAAAAGAAAGCATATATTTAGTGGTTAAGGTTGGTGGGTGAGTGGGCTATCATTATTGAGTCTTTTTTAGGAGTGCATATGTAAAGCATGGCATGAGATGTGTGGATTCATTCTTGGACACATGGAGGATGCATTGGAGAGGTTTGATGCTTTAGAGGTATTCATTATAACTCTTGAATTTTTTTATTGTTGAATAATATATTGAGTATGGATGCTTTTGGAGGCTAGGGTTTTTCCTCTTAGGGTATATCTTGTGTTATCTTGTGGCTTGTATATTTGATCTATGTATTATGGTTACTTACAAGCATTCTTTTCTCTCATGGGGTTATGTAGGAAATAGATCTATATTGTGGATGTGATGAATTATTTACTAAAATTATCTCCATGCTTGTGGATGGATGGTCTCTTAGGTGTCATATGGCATGCTCATGATTTGTAAGGATGAGATACATGTCTCTCCTTGAGGCATCTCTGGCCTCCTCCTACTCCTCTAGACCTCTTGTGACCACTAAAACTAGTTGTTGATCCTCATCCTCCTTCTCACAGTCCTCTCGATGTCCTAGCCATGGACTGGGATCACTATTAGGATGGATAGAATGGAATATAGGATCTAGACGTGTGATATCCCACCACCTATTGTATGCAACAGTAAATCCAACATCATTTGTGTTAGATACAAGATGTTTTTCCTACTCCTCATTATCTAACTCACTCAAGGCAACATCCAAAATGGTAGGAAAAGTTATTTTTATGCTTTGGTGATGTTGTGGGTCAGCTTGAGATAGGTCAATCAAATGATAAGTGGTACTTTATGGAAATCAAATTATCTCATCACTCAATCATAGTAGAATGGAATAACAATATGCTTATATCAACCAACAAAGAAGTGGTCTCAATGAATCCTAGGTAGCTATTGTGGTGATTTGGCCCAAAGATATAACATTCTATAGGGTCTCCAAATTATGTCCTCGACATCTAGTTGATAAAAAGTGACACACCAATATAGAAAATCTCAATACTACCAAAAAACCCTAAGTGGATAGTAGAATACATGAGAATATGTCCATCTAGTGCCTCCATGAGATATCTTTTAGGCTACATGCAAGTGATGTGCTTGAAATCCCACACCTACTGAGGTGTACATACCATAAGACTGTGTGCCTCATAGTGTATGTATCACCTAGGATCACAATATAAGTGCACTAACATACTTTGCCCCTAGGTGAACATGGTTTTTTGCCTATTCATCACTCATATTATATGGAAAAGGGCCCCATATAGGTGTGTTCCTTGTCCATTTGGTGATATGACCAATGATACTATAGTGATCAAAATTTGTGAAAAAAGAGGAACATTGACACTTACATATAATAACCATCATAATAAAATGTGGCCCTTGCTCTCATAGGGCATATCATGATCGATATAGTAACTTTGATCATATAGGATCTCCTCTATTGTCTACCCCTCTTCACATCTAACACTCCTACCTTAGATGGGTAGTTGAAGGAGACAATATACATCCTCCAATGTGATCACCATCTCTCCCATTGAAAGATGAAAGGTAGAGGTGTTTGCATCACACCGCTCCATGAGTTCCATGAGAAAAGTGTCATGGTACCTCATCACAGGCATGGCGTACACACAATAGAGACCAACTGTGCATAGATGTTGCTTTGTAATAGAGAGTCATACAACCTAATCATGAAGAAGCAAAATTAGGTGTCCTCCCAAATGCTCTTGCATTGCGGTGGGTCTTGTCAATAAAAATAAGGATTCATTGTTAATATTGCATTCAAAATATAGATAAGCATCAAGCATAAAAAAATCAATTCTTAGAGTTGTATGCCCAGTCAAGGGAGCCCATGATGGTTAGGGGTGCCCTTAGAGGTCTAGGGTTCCCCATTTTTAATAAAAGCTATCAAGAATGAATAAAATAAGACTCAACACTAAGCAAAAATTGAGAACATAAAATAGTGTCCCTCATATGGCAAGCTCCTTAGGGCCTTGAGTCTCAAAGCTCAGTATATTTGTCTTTGCAACATTTTTTCTCCTAGGCTTGATGGTCTTAATTCTCTAAGATCTTAAACTGGAAATGTGAAAATGAATGTCAAAAAGTTAAAAATATTATCACTTATAGTTAAAATTAGTACTCTATTTCTCATATTATACTCTTAAAATCAACATAAATTGAGTTGGTGAACTTTGATTTTGGTGTGGTCTATTGTGTTCTACTCTATTTTATGTTGTATTCTTATTGGTACATGAAGTTATTATTTCATGACCTTATCACAAGAATTATCATTAAAACCCTAATTAGTTCGATGTGGTGAGATTTCCACCTTGATTCCACCTCCATAAAGCAAGCAGAATCAAGGGGGCATACATCTACCCTCGAGTTTCATTATATTTTGAATTTTTGGACTAATGTATTTTTTTATATGTATAGGATGACTTGTGATTTTTTTGCAATTTGATTTTGCAATATGAGTTTCTTAACATTGTGGTTTTGTAGATTACTACACTAGGGACTTTGTTCTCTCATTTGGTGAATGATCCGCATCCTCTACAATATCCTTTTGAGTATCATTTTATAATATGATTTACTTTTAGTACTTTAACTTGCATACGCATGTAGTGTCATATGGCGGCTAAAGTGGGGGCTAAATGTAGCATCAAAAGTTGTACTTCCTTTTAGGTAAAAGTATAATTTCATGCTCTATTTGGAACTGGCTTTAGTGACCTTTTACATCAATGCATTTTGGACATTCCCTAGTCCTAAAATTGTCCTATCAACTTAGGAGAATGTGTCTATACTACCCTAGAAAAATTTTTATCAATTAAACATCATCAAATTAACTCTGACAAGCACCCTCACCTTGGGGAAGTCCTAATTTTAGCAAACTCTAAATACCCAAATCAAATTTTGTTGAGTGTGAAATAGCTATTCTATGGTGCCCCACACCCTAGACTAGTTATTTTTCCCAACAAATTTGATTTCCCATTTTTTCAGTCTCTAATTTCGAAGATGTAAATTCAAATTTGGGACTTGGTAGTAATTTAATCCTAAAAACTAAAATTCAAATGAGTCAGTCTAAACTTTAATTTATTCTAAGTTCCACTATATAAACATGAATTATTATTTTAAAATAAAGGAAGCAATTATAAGACAACAAGACTTTGCCAAAATATATTCATTATTATAGGTTTTCAAGAAGAATTTCAGATTTATTCAAGTTGATAAAATGATTGGAATTTGATTCCAATGGAAGAACATGGTGGAATCTAGGTTTTTGGATATTTCTCCAGCTCCCTTCAAGCACCGATTGACTTGTTTTTAGATTGTTCTCATCTTTAGGATTTGATCTACTTGCTACCCCAAGCAAGGTATTATTACATTTAGATTTTCCTAAGGGTATTTGACTTTCCCTTGGTTGATATCATTTATGTCATTTAGGAATCCTTCTATAACACACAATAGGTTTTTTAGCATTTTAGTTCATTTCAACCTTAGATTAACTTAAGGTTAATAGAACACACATTTTATCAATCAATCTATCAGCTATTTATGGAGGTAGAAAAAAAAAAAAAGGGGGTTTGACTTAGGAAAAATTCTATATAGCCACCCCCTTGCCCCTCTTTATTGATATTTTTGTAGGTTCAGATCTAAAGACAGATTTTAGAGTAGAATCACAAAAGGCAGACATGGAGTGAAAAACTTGTGAAATTATATCTAAAAAGGGAGCTCATTCTAGGGTGCACCACGCCCTAGATTAGTTATTTTATCCTCTAATTTTTTTCATAGGTGCACAATACTCTACCCTTCTCATTTTTTCTTTCGGTTTTTGAAAATTTAGTTTTGTCAATACAAAAAAAATATGTTTTTAGATTAGGTTTCATAGTCAAATTAATTCCATAAATCCACATTAACTTCAATCAATTTCCATGTCAATTACATAACCAAATCCAAGGCATATTGGCTCCCCTTTTAGGTTGTTATCCAATCTCCTACCCTTGTTGATTGTTGTTTAATGTGATCATACAAGTAATATCACAAATATAAGATCACATTAAACAAATTCTTCCTTGGATTCAAATATTTATTTGGTAGATAATTAGACTTTTCTTACACTATTGTATATATGTAAAGTTGAAAATTCCATAGTCCATATCATCAAAATTTTAAACCTTAATTACATTTATGAAAAATTTCAAAGGTTCTAAAATCCTACCTCATTCCATATTTTTGGAATTTTTAACCTAGGTTATATATATGCAAAGTTCTCAAGAGTCTTGAAAACCCCACTAGGTTTCATATTGCTAGATTTTTCCCAAAGTTACATTGAACTTACAAAACCCCACTAGGTTTCATATTTCTAGATTTTCCCCAAATTTGCATTGAACCTACAAAACCCCACTATATTTCATAAAAAAAAAAAAAATTGACAATATTTGCATATGTGCAAAGTTGCATCAAACCACCAAAAACTTGCTATATTATATTCTCTTGAACTTTGACCTAGTTTTTATATGTTTAAACATGCATAAAACTTCCAAAAATTTGATGATAATTAGGTATTAATGGATTGCACATGTGGATGGGTTATAAAACTTTATGATACTTCATTTTCATCATTTGAAGATCTTCAAGTGTTAGGCCTTGTAATTATTTTCATTTGGGGTTTCTCTAGTTATTAGTTTCATTTTTTATTTTCTATTTTTCTTTGCAAAAAATGCTTAAGCATGTTAATATTGTGATTACAAAACTTAATCATAATTATTATTTCCCTTAATTCTATAAATATTAGGATGCACCTTAATTTTTTAATTTTAGCACTAAGTTTAGTTGAATAAAACCCTAAACCTTACATAGAGGCATATAAACCCTAACAACAACATAGTATGTTAGCCTATAGTGAAACCTCACCATTCAAATTAACCTCTTATGTTTACATGCAGGTCAATAAGAGTTGCAAGATTATTTTTACTGTTCTTAATCAGATATGCAGCCTATGCTAAATTTACAGAAACTTAACTATTTGTTGACACATGGAAACCTTCTTCAGATGTGGGTGATCTGATCGAAGAAGGAATCTCCAGAGTGAGTTGGTTATCTAAATGATAATTCCTATTCTAAATTATTTTCAAGGGCAAAGAGTTAGGAGGAAAAACTAGAATAAAAACTTATGACTTAAGGTGATTTTCAGAACTTAAAGATGACTTTGATTATCTACTAACAAACAGCTCTCAGAAAACAACAGTAACTTCATAATCTCTCCTAAACACTCAATACATAATTGATTTGCATGAAGATTCAGATTCAAACACAACATGCAACCCGTATCACATGAACTTTTTGCATCAAAATTTGCAATAATAGGACAAAAAAGGATCTGTAAACAGAATCACAATGTAAACATCATACGAAAATTGCAAAGGAGACAAAAATTGAGAAATAGGAATGTTGCTTTATTAAACTAAAGGAGTATCCAAAGTTTGAGTACAAAAATCTTCTTACAAAGCTCTCTGCATGAAAAATAGAGGAATAAACAATTATTTAAACCAAGAAAAAACCACAAGTTTTTCTCCTAAATAAAACTCTCCAAACCTTAATCCGAGCTCAAGAAGAAAGCCTAGAAAAAAGCCTCAAAAACTACTCCATAATGTGTAACAAAAGTGGAAAACTCACACTTTTTTTATGTCCAACCCAAAAAACAACTAAAAATAGGTTCATTCTACTTTAAAAGCAAAAAGAATACCTTATCTTCATCCCATGTAGCTCAATTTCACCCAAGGAAAAGTCAAACATCACTGCTTTCTTAAAACTGCTCAAAATAGCAAAAAGAATAAAACAATTTATAGAATATTCTTTTATCTTTGCTTTACAATGATTTGAAGTTTTATTTTCCTCAATTAGCCTTAATTTTTCAATTAAAATTTAAAAAATCTTTGCAAAAATATTGCAACTTTTATATCTCTTCAATTTGATTTTTCTTCTAAAAAATATCATAAAAATATAAGCAATTTGAACTTTAATTGATTTCTAGAAAATCAATCAAAGATAAACCTAAGGCCTAAATGAATATCTCCAAGGCATAAGCATTGACATTAGCATAAAATGCCTTATGTATTTGGACTTTGAAATAAATCAAAACCTATATTAAAGGCTTAAGCATATGAAATCACATGAAAATCTCCATAAGGTTCGACCTAGGGCATGAATGTATTACCAAATGATAAAAATTTTAAAGAAATTTTAAAAGGTTAACTCAATGTGATGAGCCCAAATTCGAATTAGGGAAAATGGAAACCCTAATGTCAAAACTAGCCAAACCTAAGTTTGAGTCATCATTTTGACCTTTTATGTTTTGAGAGAAAGCTCTGCTTGGCAAGATAGTGTCGCCACAATGAGCTAGGGTTTGACAGGTTGGAGCTCATCATTCGAGCCTTATGTTGGTCGATTCTCCACGAACAAACAAAGTAAGTTGGTTTCAATTGTATTTTGTGGCTTTTCCCTCTCACTTTAAAGCAAAAATTGGCCTTCAAGGCCATGGCCAAGCATATAATTTTCTTATTTTTCTCTCTCTGTATCTCTTGATCGACATTGGAAGCTTTCTATTTGCATTTAGGATGAATGGAACTCAAAAATTTGACAACCCAATGAAGTTTACTTTCCTATGGGAGAACACCTAAAAGTTTTTGTATCTTGTCTTCATTGCAGGCCGCCATAAGTGCTCGACCATAGCATTGTATTCCATACATTAGTTTTTTGATTTTCCCTCAAAACTCCATGGATACGGCCATCACATGCTTGATAATGGATTTCCACAAAGAGAGCTTGCATTCTATACATTCGTTGTTCTGATTTTCAGATTTTTAAATAGAAAACTTGAATGGGTTTCTTTTTTACCTTGGTGAATATTGATGAGCCAAAAGCCTCTTCCAAGCCATGGCTATAGCATGCTTGATCTGGGTATCTTAATATTACTACATTTTCATTGTCTTCAAAAAGAAAATGCTCTTCTTCTGATGAAGAAAACCTAGATTGGTTTCGGGATTCTGTGTAACTCCAATTGCATTTTCCTAAAAGTATTGTATTTCTAGCTAAAACCCCTTATGTGGGTATTTATATTTTGAGAGAAATCCATGCATTTTGTGTTTTCTGACAAAACCCTCAAATGGGTAAACTGTAATAAGAAGAAGTGTGCATTTTAAGTTGAAAACCCCATGTGGGTATTTGTAAAAATGGAAGAAAACCTCTCTAATTTTTGGGCTCAACCCAAATAACACTCATTTCCTTCATTGATGAGAACACTTAGATTCGAGAATGAAATTGCAAGAATTCATGATCACGGCCAATTATTACTGTATCCACCATTTTTAAGAGCTTAAAAGCTCGAAACTATGCATTTTGACTGTATTTTGCATCTTTAGTTACATCTGCATTTTAAGTTGAAAACATGCGATTACTCTGTGTTCTAAAAGAAAACTAAATTTTATACTGAATCCATATAACTGTAACTTGTTTACTTTTAGATTGTAAATAATCTCGGAAAGCCCTTCATTCCTTTATTTTTAGATTTACACTCTCTTTCATTGTTCTTCCATTGAAGTAACACCAAACAAAATCTCTTCTTTTACCTTGTACCTCCTATAGCAACATGGATGTTCTTGTAGGTTGATTTGATCCTTACTATCATTCATTCTGTATGCCTAAATGCTTCAAAAAATATACATTCTCAGCTCAAAACTTCATAAAATAAAGCAATGTTTCCCTCCTATTTTTATGTGTTCACAACTTATTTTTTATCATAACCAGATTCAGATCCTTTGTTCTATTTGCATATTGCATTTACTTTGATCACTTATTTTTGCTTGTCCATAATGGTGTCTTGTGTATGCAAACTGGTCTTGAACACACCCAAAATTGTTCCTTTTGATACTTTGTACTCAAATAGCTTGACAATGCCAATGTACTTACTCCTCGGCACTACTCATGCATTTTTATAATTAAATGAAGCTTGCTATAAATAACTTTCAATCCTCCAATTTTGTAGCTTGATTTCATGAATTTTATATGTATGCATGTTCACTATCACCATTATGAGCATGAAACACTTGCAAAATTAAAAAAGATCACCATAGAATAGAATGAATAAAGATGAACAAAACACATGGCAGCAAAGATGCAATCAATTTGACAGTATTTAAAAGATGCGTTTCAGTAGATTCAGTATCTGAATTGAGCTCATTGTCCACTTGTAATTATCACTTCATTGTTCAGATTTGATTGTTATGAGTGAACAATGTCCTTGATTAATCTGATAATTGAAATTTGTTTCACTCCTTCATGAATGGCTCAAATGAACATGATAATTTTATTTCCTTACTCAGCCCACTTGTATGTTTAAGGGGCAGCATGTCGAGCTCTACCCTTGTAGGAGCCCGTTTTACTCCACATGCTTTTATGTCTTCATGAAAAGATCACCTACATAACTTTTCCTATACCTGCAAAGGAAACAAACGATGTTAACATAAAATAACAAAATTTAAAAGGTTCCATGATATGGAAAATCATTTCTAGGCTCTTGTTGTATTCTCTTTATTCTTAGTGGATTCCATGCATTTCAAGGAATGAATTGTATCTTTGTTGGTAGAGCATGTAGTGTAACTCATATCCAAAGCTTTAACAGGACTTTCCCAATCGAAAGTAGGATGGAGCAAACTGGAAGCACATCAACTGAAGATCAAGAAATAGGCAATGATGGATATGTCTTATGTTATTTGCTTCTTAATTTTTAACCTTCGGTTGTATAATTCATTTCTTACAATGAATTATTTTGGCTATCTCCACGGCTTGTGTGGATCCTTTAATATCTCTTTTCTTTTCATTCTGAAAAGAAAGAAATGCATCCAAATGAAAAATTGTACAATCATTTATATTTGCAAACAAATGAAATGTTGTAATGTGAATAAGCATTGTGAAATATATGAAATCCATTGTTATGCTTAATCATTTGTACATTTTTTCTTGTACTTAATTTTCACTGCAAAGCACTTAGCAATAACTCTTGAAATTTTGTTTACTAAAAACATTTGAATAACTGAAACTTCATAAATTTGATGTAATCAACAATTTAAATAATGCAAAAATTAACTAAACTTCACTTTAAAATGAAACAAGTCAGCTCTACCAATTGAGTTGTAGTGAAAACTAGTAACATTTTGGCGATTTCCCCTGAATGCTTGCCTACTAAACATTAGATCAATTACCTTTAACACTCCATTGAGCACAGAGTCAAATCTACCCCTTCATGAAACTCAAAAAATTGAACAGAAGCGCTCCAAACAGTAGCAAAACAAAACCAAACAAAATTGAAAGAAAAATAATAGGTCGTGATGGCCAACCAAAACATGTGTGGCAATGCTTAGGGAAAGCAAAACAACTAAAATGAAATGTGCGTAAAGCACTTATTTGTAGCAACTAATCTACTATTTACAAAACAATACTTATCTCAGAGGCAATTCTTGAGGTGGATCCCATTAATTGGGATAGACAATACCTCTCTAGTCAACTTAGAAAGTTGGAAAGCATTGTGTTCCTTGCACTTCATGATCACATAAGGCTCGTCCCAAATTGCATCAAATTTGGAATGTCATCCAGGTTTACTCTTATATTCATTCCATTTAAAGACTAAATCACCAATGATGAAATCTTGTGGCCTTGCCCTTTTATCAAAAGAGCTCTTCATTTGAGCTTGATGTATTTCAAGCTGCCTTAAAGCTTCTTTTCTGGTTTCCTTGAGCTCTATCAACTATGCAAATCTCACTTCTAGAGGTTGTTCATTCAAGAATTCTAGGTCTTTAACAAAACTCAAAGTTGGTAATTCAATGGAAACAGGTAACTTAGCTTCTTTTCCATAAGCAAGTACACAGGGAGAAAAACCAGTGGCTCTTTTAGGAGTCACCCTATCAGCCCAAAGGGCTAACTTAAGCTTCTCATGCCATGTCTGTTGATTGTCTTCAATTGTCTTCTTGATTATCTGAATCAGATTTTTGTTTGTAGATTTTTCCTGCCCATAACCCTACAGATAATAATTAGAAGATTTTTTCAAAAAAATGTTATTCCTAACTAACCAGTCATAAATCCTCAATCCAATAAAGGCTAAACCATTGTCAAAGATTATTGATTATTAGGTACCGAATCTCGACACTAAGTCTTGATAGAAATTAAGTATAGAAGTCTCGTTTGCTTCTTTTAAAGCAACTTCGTTCCACTTAGTGAAATAGTCTGTTGCAGTAAGAATCCACTTATGATTGCTTGAAGGTGGGTCGATTGGTCCACTGAAGTCTAAACCTCACTAGGAAAATGGTTGCTCCACATGAATGGGGTGTAGAGGCAAGGTTGCAAGCCTCTGTTTTCCAGAATACAAAGCACACTTCTCACATATTTGGACCCAAGAAATTGCATATTTGAAAAAATGTAGCCAATAATAACTAGCCCGCATGATTTTCAGGGTTGTTGTTCTTGCAGAAAAGTGGCATCCTAAAGGCCCATCATGAAACTCTCCTAACAACTTGTCAACTTGACCAAGCTCAATGCATCTCAATAAAATACCCTAAAAGTCTCTCCTATAAAGAATACCATCAATAATTGCATAAGGAATGGCTTGTAATCTGTAGTACCTTATTTTTGCTCTATCCAAGCCTTTGGGACACTCACCAGTCTACAAATAGTGTATCATTTATTGCACCCAGGTAGTAGCAGGAACTAAAACAACAATTTTATTATCATTACTTAGTATTGTATCAACGATTTCAGCTTCTTTTAAGTTGTTTCCAACTGTATATTTTGCAATTTGTTCACACAAACCTTTGCCTCTAACAAGCTTAGTTATCTTAATGTCAATATCAAACTCCATAACCTTGGTTATCCAACCAACATGTTATCATTGATATCACGGTTAAGTAAGAAGTCCTTAATAGTCGAATGAGCAACTAATAACTAAATTTTGTTATTAGATAGCATATGCCTAAAAAATTTGAGGCTTATTACAACAGCAAAAACATGCTTCCTAACAAAAGAATACTTCACCTCGTAATCATGTATACCTGGCTGAAAAATGCTACAGGCTGCTCCAAGCCTTCATTGTTTTGTTGGAACAACATAGCTGAAATAGTATCAACCCCTCTAAAAGAATAAAGAATGAAATCGATGTCATAATTTGGATTAACAAGGGTAGGGGCAGCTACAAGGGCTTCCTTTATTAGCTCAAAACTCCTCTTCCTTTCTTTGGTCCAACTGAAAGGCATATTGTTTTTAAGCATAGCAATGAGAGGTTGTAGCAAAGCTACAATATTGGGTATGAACCTCCTCACAAAATTGATCCTTCCAAGAAAGCTTTGTAAGCCTTTCTTGTGAGTTGGTAATGGTAATTCAAGAATAGCAAAAACTCTCTCATGGTCTATGGAAATACCTTTCTTTGAGACAATATGTCCAAGGAGCTTACCTTCATCTACATAAAAAATACACTTTTTTGGATTGAGAGATACTCCAAACTCTCTGCATCTTTGAAAAATTTGTTTTAAATGCTCAAAATGTTCGTTAGCATTTCTAGAAAAAATAGTAATATCATCTAAATATACCAAAACAAATTTATTCATGAGGTCGTGAAAATCCATGTTCATCGCTCATTGAAATGTTGCTCCAATGTTGGATAAACTGAAAGGCATGTTTTTATTGGCCATGGTGCCCCATTTAGTTGTAAATGGTATTTTGAACTAATCCTCTTGCTTTACCAAAATTTGGTTATAACCTAAATACCCATCCAACAAATAAAATATGTCAGAACTAGAGACCACTTGCAAAATTTGTTCCATGGAAGGGAGTGGACAATGATCTTTCAGGGAAGCCTTATTCAAATCTCAAAAATCGACACACAATTTGATTTCCCTGCTTTTCTTCCTAACTAGAATTAAGTTGGATACCCAAGACGTATTCTTAATAGGAAAAATAATTCCACTCTCAACTAATTTATTCAGTTCAGCCTTCATAAGGTGCTCTAACTTAGGATTAAGGAGTCTTTATTTTCGTTTTACAAGCTTTGCACTAGGCTCTAACTCAATAGTGTTTTGGGCTAATTCTGGATGAAAACCTTTTAAATCTTTGTACTCCCAAGCAAAAACATCACTAAATTCTTGACATAACAGAATGAAAGCTTGTTGTTCCTCTTTATTACATACCTTTCCCAACTTGAGAAGCTTACCCTTGAATATTTTGATGGTTTCATAGTGTTCTTCCTTGACAGTCATGCTACTTTTGTCCTTCCTTGCTTGGTCATTAGAATTGAAGATAGATTCTAATGTGGCCAGCCCTTTTGGCAGCTTGTTTGTCTTTAACTGCACAATCTGGTTGTCATACTGTTGTTTCCACTTTTGTTGATTTCCATCTGCGAACTCAGCTTCAATAATTAAGAAGCTCACAATCTACACATCACTATCAAAAACCTGTCAACTCACATTATTGTCAAGTACAAAAGGTTTGACTATAATTTTCACATACTCACATGCCTCTACCTTGTGAATTTCATTTGGAATATCAAATTGGGCTCCTATGGTAGTGAGCCTATTTGCATGTTTATTTTCATTTCTAGGAATTGAAAGGATGTTTAAAAGCATCAAAATTTTCTATCAAATCCCATACTCGATGCTTATACTTTTTAAGTGAATCATTCTTTGCAGCATTCATATTTCTAATTTGATTCACTATTAATTCTGAATCACCATAAACACATAAGCATTTAATACCTCTCTTTCGGGCCCATTCTAGGCCATGCACTACTGCTTCATATTCAGCTATATTATTTGTACAGTTGAATGCAAACCTAAAGGTTGAATAATATTTGTTTCCTTCTGGTGAAATCAACATGGCTCCACCACCAGTGCCTACATTGCTCCTTGAGCCATCAAAGTAAAGCTTCCAAATCTTATCTTCCTTCTTTGCAGGTTGCTCTTCCTCTTTAAATAGATTAGGGATAACAACATCAGGTTCACGAATCATATAAACCCCTAATCCTATCTCATCTATGTGTTGGAAAGGATTAAGCTCATGATTTTTGGCTACACAATCATCTAGATTCACATTTTCTATAGGTTTGTTGTGGTCTAAGGTCATGGTTTTCTACTCCAGTACAGGGGTGATGTAGAGGTTAGCATTTATAGGACTCATAACATATGGCTCAATATGGTCTTTGGCTAGAGGCCTAGACTTTATGGTTACTTTTGTACCATATCTTGTTCTAAAGAATAGATGAGACCAATCGGAAGACAAGAAACCACCCAGTTTGGCTATAAAATCTCTTGAGAGGCAAATGGGAAAATGGGGGGTAGGTCAATAACATGTATATCTTGATGGATTGCAAAATTTGGGGATGCATGCAAAGTAAGGGCTAAATTTTTAATTATACCAGCAATTTTAACAGCAGATCTATCCAATTGAACTACGCCTCTCTAGGAGTTAGGCTCATAAACAAGACCTACTTTAGCAACTAAGATCTTAGGCATAACTGAGCTACTATCACTAGAATCAACCATACAATTATGCACTATTTTTTCACCAATAATCAAACTCAAATAAAAAGGAGGAGGCTTTACCTCCTGATTTTTATGCTCATTTTTTACATCCAGGCTATTTGCAAGCACAACTTTAGCATTCCCTTGATTAGCATTGCCGAAAACAGAAAGCTCAACCAAGGCATCCTACAATAATCTATTTTGACCTACAATGTGAAAAGCATCCAAAACTAAATTTCCGACAATGGCTTTCTTAAGATGTTCAACAACGTTGAAAGAAATAGGACTTACCTTTTTCTGATTTTTAGTAATAGTAGCATTGCTTCCTTTCTGCAAAGGTTGTGATTGTGTCTTGGACTGCTCCTTGCCAGGTAATTCTTGGCCTCTTTGTAGAATTTTCACTTTATATTGTACTACAGAAGTAACATTTGGTGAAGAAACAAATTGTTTGTCCTTAGTAGGTTGTTGTTGTGTGTTTCCAATTTTCTGCCCCAAATCCATAGCCCTCTTTTTAGATCTGGTATTGACTGAAATAGGGGAATTTTGTTGATCCTGACCGTTCATGCCACAAAATTTAGAACTTTGCTAGTTTGGCAAAGCAACTTCAAAGTTCTCTTGTTCCTGATTCTGACTTGGAACACTCTCTGAACTAGCATAGTTTTTATGGACCATCAAGGCCTAATTTCTCATGTCGTTTGCACATGCTGAGTAGTTATGGGGTTGATTGCATGGGTAACACCAATCGCAATCTTGGGAAATGTTTTTTTGTGGTATGATTTCCTTTGACAAACTGACAACATTCAGGTTGTAGTATTGAAATGGTCTAGGATTGAAGTTCTTTATTTGGCCTTGATAATCATTTTGAAAGGGTGGCCTATTAGGTTGATTTTTCTATTACGAGGCTTGATAGGGCTTATTCTCTTGGCCAAATTTATTTTTAATACTCACTAGATCATTTCCAAAAAGTATTTAATACACTTTTTATCTCTTGAAACTCTTGGAATTGGGCTAGAGTAGTGATTTCTTGAGTTGTGTTTTGATAACCTATTGCTGGAACATGGGGAACAACAACTAGGGGTGGTGAATATGTGGGTGTAGGCACTTGAATCTCTAGAAATAGAGGCATGGGAGGCCTAGGGTAAATTTACCTAGCTTGAATAAGACATTTTTTTTGCTCTAATGGTGATGTCGAAAGCATTAGGGAATGTGTGACCACCCATAGATTCGATCATTACTAAAAAAATTATATTCAAGGCTTTTAAGAAAAACAGAAAAGCATGATCTGGTAAAAATTTTACCGTTAAAGGAATTTTGTCCTAGGTTCTTTGGAATCGATAGTTAAAATCGGCCAAGTTCTCATGCGGCACTCTCTTGATCATTCTCAATTGTTCTAATAAGGATAGAGGATCTGATTTATCATTAAAAAATTGGTACAAGCCATCACCTAATGCATCACATGTTGTGATTGAGTTTGTTGCGAGACCCCCTAAACCATTACAAATATTTTCCCTTAAGTGGCATAGCCAATAGCCTTAGTGCCACATTCTCTTGAGTGATGTTGTGAACTGAGCATAAGGTGCCCACATCTGGAATGTGTTCAATGGTAGTAGTTTGATCTTCTATGATAAAGTATGACAAGCTCCTAAAAGCTACTATTGGAATATCATCATAATGTGCAATATTTAATAGGTTTCCCCTGTTAAAAGGTGCAAAATCATGTTGTCTTTCCATTGGCGGTGCTTGTGCTATAGGAATGGGATTTCCCGGTAAGAGGACTATGGAGTTGAGAAATAGAGATGTTGATCTTGACCTCCCTGGTATGTCAAACAATATTTTTGTTGTCCTACCCCTTCTTCGAGGTGGAGATAGCTGCAAGTACTCCAATGGCACAAAACTTGATCCAGACTGTATTTTTCTCATGTGCAGGCTGCACTAAGTCTACATGCAAAATCAAAAATGAACTCACTAGGTATATTGAAAAATGCCTCCAAAAGGCTAAATAAAACAACTGCATACACCAAACAACACTTTAAAATATTGAAAACTTCTCTGAAATTAACTTTCAAGGTCCCACCAGACGTACCAAAAATTGTTATCAATCAAATATGCACCCTATGCTAAATTTACAGAAACTTAACTATCTGTTGAAACATGGAAACCTTCTTCAGATGTGGGTGATTTGATCGAAGAAGGAATCTCTAGAGTGATTTGGTTCTCTGAATGATAATTCCTATTCTAAATGATTTTTAAGGGCAAAGAGTTAGGAGGATGAACTGGAATAAAAACTTATGACTTGAGGTGATTTTCATAACTTAAAGATGACTTTGATTATCTACTCACAAACAACTCTCAGAAAATAATGGTAACTTTGCAATCTCTCCTAAACACTCAATACATAATTGATTTGCATGAAGATTTAGATTGAAACACAACATGCAACACGTATCACATGAAATTTTTGCATTAAAATCTGCAATAATATGACATAAAAGGATCTATAAACAGAATCACAATGTAAAAATCATACTAAAATTGCAAAGGAGACAAAAATTGAGAAATAGGAATGTTGCTTTATTAAACTGAAGAAGTATCCAAAGTCTGAGTACAAAAATCTGCTTACAAAACTCTCTGCATGAACAACAGAGGAAGAAACAATTATTTGAACCGAAAAAAAACCCTAAGTTTTCTCCTAAATAAAACTCTCCAAACCCTAATCCGAGCTCAAGAAGAAATCCTGGAAAAAAGCCTCCAAAATTGCTCCATAATGTGTAACAAAAGTGGAAAACTCACACTTTTTTCATATCCAACCCAAAAAACACCTAAAAATAGGTTTATTCTATTATTAAATGGAAAATAATACCTTATCTTCATCCCATGCAACTCAATTTTTCCCAAGGAAAATTCAAACATAATTGCTTTCTTAAAACTGCTCTAAATATAGCAAAAAGAATAAAACAATTTATAGAATATTATTTTATCTCTGCTTTACAATGATTTATAGTTTTATTTTCTTGAATTAAACTTATTTTTGCAATTAAGATTTTTTTTAAAAATCAAAAATATTGCGACTTTTATATCTCCTCAATTTGATTTTTCTTCTAAAAAAAATCATAAAAATATAAGCAATTTGAACTTTAATTGATTTATAGAAAATCAATCGAAAATAAACCTAAGGCCTAAATGAATATCTCCAAGGCATAAGCATTGACATTAACATAAAATGCCTTATGTTTTTGGACTTTGAAATAAATTAAAACCTATATTAAAGGCTTAAGCATATGAAATCACATGAAAATCTCCATAAGGTTCGACCTAGGGCATGAATGTATTACCAAATGATAAAAATTTGAAGGCATTTTAAAAGGTTAACTTAATGTGATGAGCCTAGATTCAAATTAGGGAAAATGGAAACATTAATGACAAAACTAGCAAAACCTAAGTTTGAGTCATCATTTTGACCTTTCATGTTTTGAGAGAAATCTTTGCTTGGGAAGATAGTGCCGCCACCATGAGCTAGGGTTTAATAGGGTGGAGCTCATCATTCGAGCGTTATGTTGGTCAATTCTCCACGAACAAACAAAGTAAGTTGGTTTCAACTGTATTTTGTGGCTTTTCCCTCTCACTTTAAAGAAAAACTTGGCCTTCAAGGTCATGGCCAAGCATATAATTTTCTAATTTTTCTCTTTTTGTATCTCTTGATTGACATTGGAAGCTTTTTGTTTGCATTTAGGATGAATGGAACTCAAAAATTTGACAACACAATGAAGTTTACTCTTTCTTATGGGAGAACACCTAAAATTTTATGTATCTTGTCTTCATTGCAGGTCGCCATAAGTGCTCGACCATAGCATTGTATTCCATGCATTTTTTTTCTGATTTTCCCTCAAAACTCCATGGCTACGGCCATCACATGTTTGATAATGGATTTCCACAAAGAGAGCTTGCATTCTATATATTTCTTGATCTGATTTTCAGATTTTTAAATAGAAAACTCGAATGGGTTTCTTTTTTACCTTGGTGAATATTGATGAGCCAAAAGCCTCTTCTAAGTCATGGCTATAGCATGCTTGGTCTAGGTATCTCAATATTACTACATTTTCATTATTTCTAAACTGAAAATGCTCTACTTTCGATGAAGAAAACCCAGATGGGTTTTGGGATTCTGTGTAACTCTAATTACATTATCCTGAAAGTATTGTATTTCCAAATGAAACCCCTTATTTGGGTATTTGTATTTTTAGATAAATCCATGCATTTTGTGTTTTCTAACAAAACCCTCAAATGGGTAAACTGTAATAAGAAGTAATTTGCATTTTAAGTTGAAAACCCCATGTGGGTATTTGTAAAAATAGAAGAAAACCTCTCTAACTTCTGGGATCGACCCAAATAACACTCATTTCCTTCATTGATGAGAACACTTAGATTCAGGAATGAAATTACAAGACTTCATGGTTGTGGCCAATTATTGTTGTATCCACCATTTTTAATATCTTAAAAGCTTGAAACTGTGCATTTTGACTATATTTTGCATCTTTAGTTACATCTGCATTTAAAGTTCAAAACATGTGACTACTCTGTCAACTGAAAGAAAACTGCATTTTATACTGAAACCATATAACTGTAACTTGTTTACTTTCAAATTGTAAATGATCTCAAAAAGCCTTGCATTCCTTTATTTGCAAATTTACACTCTCTTTCATTGTTCTTCCATTGAAGTAACACCAAACAACATCTCTTTTTTTACCTCGTACCTCTTGTAGCAACATGGATGTTCTTGTAGGTTTCTTTGATGCTTACTATCATTCATTTCATATGCCTAAATTCTTTAGAAAAATATGCATTCTCAGCTCAAAACTTCATAAAATAAAGCAATGTTTCCTGTTAGAACTAGAAAAGGTCCATAAAAAACCTAAGGTTTTTCTCCATTTAAATCCTTTATTTTCCTGTCTTTCTCATAAAAATTCATTTTTCCCATCCATAATCATTCAAATACCTTTACCGCCATTAAAAAAGACCAAGGTGACTCATATCTTTTTACCCCAACTATATTCATGGTCTTTACCACCTTATCGCGGCCTCCCACAATGGGCTCGCGGTATGGTGGTAGTGGCTAAGGGGTTGGCACAAAGTTCTTACTGCCACACCGCACGTGACCTACACTTAGATCATGGTGTCCCAATGAGCGGTTAGTCGCAAGCAGCGGTCAAAAAAACCGGTCACCGCGATACCGTTGGTGGTCATACCAGTGATCGTGGTGATCGCAGTGACAGTCAACAGAAGTAGGCAATGAGTGAGGCTGCGGTTGGAAGCGGCAGAGATGACGATTAACGGGTCACCGTAGTACCACACTTGGTGAAGGAAGAAGTCGCAGTGATGCGGTGGAAGCAAGATAACAATGAGGTGGTGGTGAGTGGCAAGTGGGTAGCGGATGTACCACAATACCGTAGTTGGGCAGAACAGTGATCGTAGTGATGTGGTTCTGCTAGAAATTTGGCATAAGATGTCTATCATGGTACCGTTGGCAGTCACATCAATGACCGTGGTAGCACGGTGGAAAGAAGTAAGCGGCTATAAGGAAGCAGCAGCCAGACAACGGTTAGCAAAGAGGATACCACAGTACCGCATGTGGTTAGCATGTAGACCATGGTAGAGTGGTAGGAGGAGAGGAGATGGCTAGCAGTTTCCCCACGGTACCGTGAGAAGGCATTGAGCAAGCCACGGTAACCCGATAATAGTAAGAGAGACAGTGAAGACCAACCACCGCTATACCACGGTCAGTCATAGATTGACTGTGGTAGTGTGGTAAAGGGAAAAATTGATGGTGAGAAGGTGGTGACAGTTGGATATCGCAGTACCGTGAAGAGGCAATGAGTTGACCGCGGTAATGCGAGTAATGGTGAGAGATGACAGTAAAAGCTAATACCGCCACACCGCGAGGAGATAAAGCTTGACTGCGGTGGAGCGGTGAAAGAGTTGGAAGTTGTGACAGTCAGTGTGTATGGTTGATCACTGCTATACCACGGACGAAAATTCAAAGCCCGTGGTATCACGGTAAATGTAAAGGCATAAAATATTGAACGCGGGAATGATAAAATAAAATATAAAAGGTGAATTATAGTTGAAATGTTTGATTTTCCGATGAAGGCAATATAATCAAATATTTTTATGTCACAGACAGTAAACGGCCATAATTAGAATATCAAGTGGTTGTGCAATAAAATGAAGGGTCATGACCCTTGGAATGTATTGTATAAATATTTGAAAATCAGTTGCAAATGAGGGGAAGATTTTAGAATAGGATAAATTGTGGCAAGCATAATATTTTCAAAATGTTTGCATTCAAGAAGACTATGTTGCATGTATAAATTTTGAGGAAGATAATGAAATACTATTGATTTGGTGGCTTCATTCTGGTATCAGTTGTTTGTTGGATTTCTTCAATTGTTTTATTGTCTCCTATCTGATGTTTCTCAATTATTTAAGTTGAAATATCAAGTATATGTTCAATTTATCAGTGCACATTTTTTGTATCTATGTGATTTGATTAATTGGTTTCTTTAAAGAATAATTAAATTCCTTTCAGTCAATTACAGTAATCTAGGAATGTTATTTGGATTATTAAGAAGAATCAACTAGTTAGGATTGATATTCTACCTCAAGTAGGGTTTTTCAATCACATTCTTGCATGTTTATACCAGTTGTAAACTCATATTTGTATGCCAAACAATTAGATATTTTTCTAGATAGAAACCACTCATCTAAGACTTTCATTTGACTCTATTTTACCCAACAAGGCTCTAGTCTCCCTTATTTTCATTACTTAGTTTTATTCATTTCATTTGACATCTGTTAACTAAATATATCAAACTTCACCTTCATATTGCATATACAATTTATAACAAGTTTAAATCATATCTGATATTGCTTACACTATTTATACCAAATTTAGACCAAGTATTTCCACTATCAAATTGCCATTGTGGATAGTTTAGTCAACCAGGAAGCATAGTTCAAAATCTGCAATACTCATATAGGTACACCCACCTAGGTTTAGCAGAGCCTTAAGAGTAGAAGGTTCAACTGTGTTGGTTGGCCTTGTTAGTTGGCCAATAGCATTGTGAGAGCTTGGCAACCTCTCATGGTTCAAACCTGCATTTTTGAGATCCAACAAATTGGTGACTCTACTGGGGAAAGTTGAGAGAAGTTTGGTGGCAGGAAGCCTTTCCATATACAGTCATTAAAAGAGAATCATAATTAAAGGAATTTAAAAATTGACTCCGTTGGGTGAAATAGTACAATCTTTCTCACTTTTAGAAAAAGTGGGTGGCGACTCTGAATGAACAAAAGTATTGAGAATGATAAAATAAAATATAAATCAGAAAGAAATCATCCTAGAGTTCAGACCATCATGATTACTCACAATATGCAGGGAAGAAGATCTTTATACAGAGATAATGATGGTCCTAATGATAAAAGTAAGTGGAAATCTAAAAATGATCAAGGCAAGAAAGTGTCTGATGACCAGGGCCCAAGAACAAGAAACAAAACATCAAAACCACCAATGGAAACACATAATTCATATGATGCATTAACAAATGGAAAAATCCCATCTAAAGAACTCCACACTCCAAAAGAGAAGAGAAACCCCCTCTGGAAAATGAATCATGAGAGGGATGATGAGTTCATGGCTGATTTTGAGGCTAAAAAAAGAAGAGAGTTTGAGTATAAGCAGAGAGCAGCACTTTTTGAGGAGGGACTTGAATACAAAGAAGCATCTGAAGAAAATCATGAACTCATGACCCAAAATGAGGCAGATGCACAGTTAGAACGCATGAGGCAAGAAGAAGAAATATTAAGGATAGAATATGAGCAAAGGCTTCAGGCAATGAAAGAATTTGAGAAATTGAAGTTTCTAAAAATCTTAGATTAAAACGCCAATGGTTGAATCGCCTAAGTACATGCCCCCTCATAAAAACAACGATATGAGACCATCAAATTCTCCACAAGCCCACCGAAATCAGCCAAGGAAGCAATGTGGACATCAAAATGCTCCACCACAACATAAGGGTGTACAACCACCTCCTTATCAGCAGCACGTACCATTGGTGGTGAAAATGACACAAACAACGTTAAAATAGAATATTTCTACTCTATTTCTCTTCAAAAAGAAAGACAACATATACCAGCCTAACTCCCAAGGTCCTGGTAGTTGGTTCTCAACTATCTGGTGTCACTCAATTGGTCCATGCAACTATAATATTCAAGGGGGCCTTTGCTGGTAACAAAGAATGCAAGCAATGACTCATTTTACCGAACTATTTTTAGTAAATCAAGGGGTTTTAAACAAAAGAAAAAGATAGATCAGAGGGTAAACCAGTAAACATGAACAAAAACTCATCTAGCATCCAGACATATATCTTCAACAATGAATGTTTTTTTTTCAACAGATCAAGAAAACCAAAGCATGATACAACTCACAAAATAATCTATACCATTGTATGCATCTAAGGTGTTTATTTTAATTCGCCTATCACAACTATTTCAAAGAGTTTTTTTTTAAGAACACGCATTCATTCATTGCCAAGATCATAGATCAACAGACTTGAATAAATTTAATTCAATAATAATCTAACTAAAAATCCTTAAATTTGGCTTCTTCTAATGACTTTCTTCACATAAGAAACAATCATGCTTCAGTACAATCACTGACATACATATAGATTATAACTCATCAACCTTATCAAGTAAAACTCAATTCTAACACCATATTGCATAAACTTGTAATTTTATTTAACTGTAAAAATCAAGTAACAATGTATCTCTGTAATCACTATGAAAAATTATATCTCCTAATATCAGGTAGGCCAATTCTATTCTCTATCATCCGACCCTTACAATATGATACCCAAAGGGTATTTATAGATATACAAAATTTGAACTCCACTTCTATTTTAAGTCATCCACCATTTTAAGTTTTACAATTATCCTTGGAAACTCAGTTAAACTGCAAGAAAAAAAAATAGGAGATAAGAAACTCATGCACTCCAAAACTGTCAGTGACTTATCTGATATTGTAACTTGATGGCCAAATGATAAAATTTAGACAAAGAGTCAATCTCACCAGGTTGATAAGTTCTCTACAAGAATAAGCCAATTAAGGGATCAACGGCTCTTAAATATGCCTGTATGGCAATATTCTCAGCTACTAGATAAGTGTCTCGCAACCTACGAAACATTCTTTGGAATCTAGTATTGAACAAAGGTAGTGGCTCCTGATGTTCCTTTCTTATTGTGGCAAACTGGTGATACAAAATGGCAGGGTCTACATAAACCCAAAATTGATTAGTAAATGCATTTTCTAAATCTGTCCAACCTAGGATAGATCCTCGGGGAAAATTTAAATACCAGTTATATGTCATATCTCCCAAACAGTAAGGAAATAGTCTACATACCACATCCTGATGAGCAACTTGAGCTCATGTGTGAGCATCTTTGAATACTTGTATGTGCTCCTCAACACTTCTTGATTCACCATGTATGTATTTAGGAAAAAACTTTTCTAGTTTCTTTGGTAAGTCATGGATTCCTCCTAGAATAGTCCCTAACGGACAGGGGTTATTCACAAAGTAATTCATGGGTGGGACTGGTTGGGCAGGTGGTGATATAGGCTGAATTGGTGGAGACTTAGGCCTACTTGGTGGTGGTGATGTAGGTGGATTTGGTGGAAATCCAGGTGGAGTAAGTGGTGGTGGCAAGGTAGGTATCAATATCCTACGAGCATGGGGTCTAGGTCTGACCAGGGTTTGAAGTTCTTCAAATGGTTCAAGATTAGTAGAGGATCTAAGAATCCTCCTATATTTCTCCAGTGAGAAAGACACAATGCGAGCCAGCTTGTTCTTTTAGGCCCTCCTTCTAGCGTCAGATCTGTTGGTAGTGAAAATGACACAATCAATGTTAAAACAAAGTATTTCTACTCTATTTCTCCTAAAAAAGAAAGACAACATATAGCAACCTAACTCCCAAGGTCCTAGTAGTTGGTTCTCAACTATCTGGTGTCACTCAATTGGTCCATGCAACTGTAATATTCAAGGGGGCCTTTGCTGGTAACAAAGAATGCAAGAAATGACTCATTTTACCGAACTATTTTTAGTAAATCAAGGGGTTTTAAACAAAAGAAAAAGATAGATCAGAGGGTAAACCAGTAAACATGAACAAAAACTCATCTAGCATCCGGACATATATCTTCAATAATGAATGTTTTTTTTATCAACAGATCAAGAAAACCAAAGCATGATACAACTCACAAAATAATCTATACCATTGTATGCATCTAAGGTGTTTATTCTAATTCACCTATCACAACTATTTCAAAGCATTTTTTTTTAAGAACACACATTCATTCATTGCCAAGATCATAGATCAATAGATTCAATAAATTTAATTCAATGATAATCTAACAAGATAATCCTTAAATTCAGCTTCTTCTAATGACTTTCTTCACATAAGAAACAATCATGCTTCAGCACAATCAATGACATACAAATAGATTATAACTCATCAACCTTATCAAGTAAAACTCAATTCTAACACCATATTGCATAAACCTGTAATTTTATTTAACTTTAAAAATCAAGTAACAATGTATCTCTTTAATCACTATGAAAAATTCTATCTCCTAATATCAGGTAGGCCAATTCTATTCTCTATCATCTGACCCTTACAATATTATACCCAAAGGTTATTTATAGATATACAAAATTTGAACTCCACTTCTATTTTAATTCATCCACCCTTTTAGGTTTTACAATTATCCTTGGAAACTCAGTTAAACTGGAAGAAAAAAAAAAGGAGATAAGAAAGTCATGCACTCCAAAACTTTTAGTGACTTATCTAATGTTGTAACTTGATGGCCAGATGATAAAATTTAGACAAAGAGTCAATCTCACCAGGATAATAAATTCTCTGCAAGAATAAACCAATTAAGGGATCAACGGCTCTTAAATATGCCTATATGGCAATACTCTCAGCTACTAGATAAGGGTCTCGCAACCTACGAAACATTCTTTGGAATCTAGTATTGAAAAAAGGTAGTGGCTCCTGATGTTCCTTTCTTATTGTGGCAAACTGGTGATACAAAATGGCAGGGTCTACATAAACCCAAAATTGATTAATAAATGCATTTTCTAAATCTGTCCAACCTAGGATAGATCCTCGGGGAAAATTTAAATACCAGTTATATGCCATATCTCCCAAACAGTAAGGAAACAGTCTACATACCACATCCTGATGAGCAACTTGAGCTTGTGTGCAAGCATCTTTAAATGCTTGTATGTGCTCCTCAGCACTTCTTGATTCACCATGTATGTATTTAGGACAAAACTTTTCTAGGTTGTTTGGTAAGTCATGGATTCCTCTGGAATAGTCCCTAACGGACAGGGGTTATTCACAAAACAGTTACCCTATACCTTGAGGTATAATCACAGGAGTCCTATTGTCAAAGTAAGCAAAGTAGAATCAGATTGGTCAAACATCACCGACACAAATTTGGGCCAATACAATTTTGAGGAGTTGTATGTAGAAACCTTTGTTGAAGCTATAATAGGGGGGACACAAAGAATTGTTGATTCTGGCTTGGCCCATATCACTTTGTTTCCTTTGTAAATCCAATGCCCGGAGTTGATCTTGACAATTGCAGGAGCTTACAATCTGACTACCCGACAATGCATGGATTCCCAAGATAATTTAATTATTGATCTTACTCCTCATATGTTTCAAAGTATATTTAGTGTCCTAGATCCTAAGAACTTGGTGCAGTTAAAAGAGGCAAAGACCTTAGAGATATATAGGAAGTATAAGGAATCCAATAAGTCTCACTTGAACAAAAAGTGGTTGAGGACAAAGAAGAAGTCTCTAACCAAGCTTGCAAACCAACCAAAGAGGGTAGACTTCCATAAGGAGGTATCAGATTTAATAATGATGTTGTCTAGGGCTTTTGGGAAGAGAGATGCCTTTCATTTCAAATAGTGTATGTTTCCCCTCATCCAAATAATTTTAAATGACACCCATCAATTTGATTGGCTGATGATTGTATCAGATTCTATTCATGATCAATTGACTAGCATTAGGGAGACTAAATGATTTTTCATGACTTCTTACATTGTGTATGCAGTAGTAAGATTGGGTATCTTCCTAGGTCTGAAAAGAGTGGGGATAATGGAAGTGTTAGATGGACAGAAGAAGGTGTGGGAGCATTATAACTAGTTGTCTCTAAAGGTTGTTGAGACTCAATTCAGAAGGGCTAATGATGCATTCATATATGTGGTCATTAACCAACTCAATAGAGATGCAGGGTACAAACTGAGTCAAGAGGCCATGGCATTTATTGTTGAATGAGGATGTCGGTATATTCAGTACCCCCAGGTTTACATATTTCAGGCTAGCTGGTTTTGAAGGTCATCCACATTTGTTGCCAAGGTGTTGCTATAACAGGATAGTGCTAATGGAATTTGTATATCAGGCTCTTGGGGTTAATGCTCGGTTTGAATTAAAACATAAGACAAGATGTCACAAGTTCCCCATGATGTTGGGTGAGTATAGTTGTCACCATTTGGTAGGAACAAAGGTGGTTTGCAGTGAGCTGATACAGTTAAAATTAGGTTTAGATACATCTCATAAGTATTTTGATCCAAAGGGTAAAATGAATGCCTTGTTGCCTTCTTTGTTTGACAAGCATTTCAATTTATTAGAAGATTTATGGAGTGACCGACAAGATGAGTATGATCTGGGAAAGAAGAATTATGAGAGATTACCTATCTTACTCATGGCAGAGCTTGGAGTCAAAAATGAAATTCCTGACACATTGGTGGATGATGGAGTTGTATTGGATCCATCTTATGAAGCTTTAAACATTGGAACTAAAAGTCTAGATCCAATTGACCCGGACAGTGAGGAAACTATTGACATTAAGCAGATAGGAAGAGTATTATTGGATAGAAGTGTTCAATGGTTGGTTCTAAGAACCAAAGCTCCTCAAGGACTAGCTCCTAAAAAGGGGAAAGGGTATAAAAGGCTCAAAAGAAAGAAACCTCCCAAGGAGCCTTTGGAGTTCCTTCCTCCATACATTGAATAAATAAAGCTTGAAGCAGCAAGTGATGAAGAAGAGACACAAGTAGGAGATGTTCAAATGGGATTGGTTGTTTCAACACCTACATTAGGTGAATCTTCTACTCAAGTCCCACTTGAAAAATATCAAAGTGAAGAGTTTCAAAAGGGGACTCTTCATAGTATGGTTGAAACTGCAAAGGGAAAACAAGTGGAGGTAGAAATTCATGATATTGGAACAGATTCGGGTGAAACTCTGTCAGATAAAGGAATACAAGAAAATATGCCTCTAGAGGAGGACACTGAACAGGTAATGACACAAGAGGATTAGTGGGAATTGTTTGAAGAAGTCAAGCAGGTTGCTAAAGAGCAAGCTGCAGCAATAGAAAAGAAAAAGTTAACAGATGCCAAGACACAAGTTGATTCCATACTACAACAGCAACAAATTGAAGCTAATTCAAGAGTTGATGAAGTAGAGAGGTAGCAGAGGCAACATGAGCATGAGCTCAAGGTTAAGGATGAAAATGATAAGTTGGAATTGATACAAAAGATTCATGACCTTGAGGAAGAGATGGCAAGACACCGAAGGGAGAACGAAGTCCTGGTTGCCAAGTTAAAGCTTGTTGAGGAAGCTCATCGAAAGGAAGAAGAAGCAGAATGATTATGAAAGGAAAAGGACACCAAAGAGCTGGTTAGAAAGCAACAAGAAGAAGAAGAAAAGGCAGAAAATCTTAAAGCTCTAGAGATAGAAAGATTAAAGAAAGAAAAACTATAGGCTTTAGAGAAAGAGAAACTGGAAAAAGAAGCTCTAGAGAAGGAAAGATTAGAGAAGGAGAGACTGGAAAAGGAAAGATTGGAGAAAGAAAAAATTGGAGAGAGAATGATTAGAAGAGGAAAGGTTGAAGGAAGAAAAAGACAAAAGAGTACAAGAGCAAAAAGATAAGGAAGAAGTGGAGAAGCTGGCACAAATGAGTGTAGAACAAGAGCAGCAATAGAAACAAAAGGTTGATTCTTAGCCTCAGGTAAATGTGCAACCTCCCTTAGCTGCTACCTCCTCTTCTTCAACCATGATGATTTTTACTTTAGGAGCTCCAACTTGGTTGAAATTAGACCTCAAAAAGAGAACACTGACACCTTCTCAACATCTCAATTGGGAGGATATGATGAAGGAGATTGAAAGAGAAAGGCCTAAAAAGAAGGCCAAGATCCTGCACTCTACTAGATTGACTGACAAGGGAGAAATTATGGTTGAGTGTGCCATACCTATGATAGATAAGGAGGCAGAGGATATGCAATTAATAGATTATCAACTAGGCATTGTAAATTTGGGGAGACCTACCCAAGATCAGAAAATGAATCTAATTAATATGGTAGCTTCCTCAACCAAGTTTAGGATGTTGAAGGATAAATAGAGGAAGGATGAGCTTAAGGATCGGCCTGAATCAGACACATTACAACAAGTCTTCTCCAATTATGACGAATATATTAAGGAGCAAACTTCGCATGCCTAAATCTCATGGATGGATTTTTCTTCTTTACATGTTGCATGCAACACTGACAGTTTTGGAGCGCATGACTTTCTTATCTCCTTTTTTTTTCCCAATTTAACTGAGTTTCCAAGGATAATTGTAAAACCTAAAAGGGTGGATGACTTAAAATAGAAGTGGAGTTCAAATTTTGGATATCTATAAATACCCTTTGGGTATCATATTGTAAGGGTCAGCTAATAGAGAATAGAATTGGCCTACCTGATATGAGGGATAGAATTTTTTGTAGTGATTAAAAAGATACATTGTTACTTGATTTTTACAGTTAAATAAAATTACAGGTTTATGCAATATGGTGTTAGAATTGAGCTTTACTTGATAAGGCTGATGAGTTATAATATATTTGTATGCCAGTGATTGTGCTGAAGCATGATTGTTTCTTATGTGATGAAAGTCATTAGAAGAAGCCGAATTTAAGGATTATCTTGTTAGATTATCATTGAATTAAATTTATTGAAGTTTGTTGATCTATGATCTTGGCAATGAATGAATGTGTGTTCTTAAAAAAAAAAGTCTTTGAAATAGTTGTGATAGGTGAATTAAAATAAGCACCTTAGATGCATACAATGGTATAGATTATTCTGTGAGTTGTATCATGCTTTGATTTTATAGATCTATTGAAAAAAAACATTCATTATTGAAGATATATGTCTGGATGCTAGATGAGTTTTTTTCATGTTTACTCTTTTACCCTCTAATCTATCTTTTTCTTTTGTTTAAAACCCCTTCATTTACTAAAAGCAGTTCAGTAAAATGATTCATTGCTTTCATTATTTGTTACCAGCATAGGCCCCCTTGAATATTACAGTTGCATGGACCAATTGAGTGACATCGAACAGTTGAAAACCAACTACCAAGACCTTGGGAGTTAGGTTGCTATATGTTGTCTTTCTTTTTTAGGAGAAATAGAGTAGAAATATTTTGTTTTAACGTTGTTTATGTCATTTTCACCACCAACAGATTTGGCACTAGAAGGAGGGCCTGAAAGAACAAGTTGGCTCTTATTGTGTCTTTCTCACCAAAGAAATACAGGAGGATTCTTAGATCCTCTACTAATCATGAACCATTTGAATAACTTCAAACCCTGGTCAGACCTAGACCCCATGCTTGTAGGATATTGATACCTACATTGCCACCACCACTTACTCCACCTGGATTTCCACCAAATCCACCTACACCACCACAACTTCCACCTACATCACCACCACTAAGTAGGCCTGAGTCTCCACCAATTCAGCCTATATCACCACCTACTCAGCCAATCCCACCCATGGCTTACTTTGTGAATAACCCCTGTCCGTTAGGGACTATTCCAGGAGGAATCCATAACTTACCAAAGAACCCAGAAAATTTTTATCCTAAATACATACATGGTGAATCAAGAAGTGTTGAGGAGCACATACAAGCATTCAAAGATGCTTGCACATGAGCTCAAGTTGCTCATCAGGATGTGGTATGTAAACTGTTTCCTTACTATTTTGGAGATATGGCATATAATTGGTATTTAAATTTTCCCTGAGGATCTATCCTAGGTTGGACAGATTTTGAAAATGCAGTTATTAATCAATTTTAGGTTTATGTAGACCCTGCCATTTTGTATCACCAGTTTGCCACAATAAGAAAGGAACATCATGAGCCACTACCTTTGTTCAATACTAGATTCCAAAGAATGTTTCGTAGGTTGCAAGACCCTTATGTAGTAGCTGAGAATATTGCCATACAGGCATATTTAAGAGTTGTTGATCCCTTAATTGGATTATTCTTGCAAAGAACTTATCAGCCTGGTGAGATTGACTCTTTGTCTAAATTTTATCATATGGCCATCAAGTTACAACAACAAATAAGTTTGCAACCTAGAGGTTTAAGATTAGCTCTTCCTCCCATGAATTATTAGATGCCTAACCCACCATTATACAACACTGTCCCAGGGATATCTTACTCCCAATATGGACCGGTGTCTAAGCTACAAGCTCCACCTACCATGCCCTTTTTCAGTAATGGCATGCAAGATTCTTCCCAACAACCTCAAAATCCACAACAACAAGCAGGAGGATCAACCCATGTTCATTCTCCAGCCATAGTACAGAATGTGCAGAATGAGCAAACTGTTCAACTGACTAGTGAGTTAGAGACTCTCAAGAAGACTCTATCTCAAATGTCTAATGACATGGCACAGCTTAGGCAAAACCCTCCCCATAACCAAAATCAAAATTATCAAAATCAGGGAGGTTATAACAATTAGGGAAATTATTCCAATCAGAACGGGAACCAGAACACAAACCGAAACTTTCAGATTCAAAATTCCTCTAACCAAAATGACCAAAATCAAAATAGAGGATATAACCAAAGGTTCAACAACAACAACAATAGTAGGCAGTGGAATACTATACCTAACAATGGGGGAGTTCCCCATAACTATCAGTCAGGTGAGGAGAGACCACATACTGCTAATGTTGTTGACCTTAATTTTATGACTAATTGGTGTAGGCTACATGATACTGTAGCACATTCTCAGGTTAACTGCCCTGAAATGGAGAAGATTGTAAAGATTGCACAATTTGATGCCCATCCTCCAGTAGAAAATTCCAATCAAGATAATGGGCCAGTTAGTACTGTTATGACTTATGAGACTATTGAAGAAAAATACCAATTTTCTATGTAAAGAGATAATGAGCTAGAGGAAGATGTATATGATGCTCAAGCTTTTTAGCCCAAAGGAGGTCACTTTCTGAGAAATCGGAATAAGGGCCCATTTACTACATCTGCACCCCCAAACGACATGGTCCCACCAAACCAAAATGCAGATAATAATCCACCACCACCAAAGGGACCTTCTAATCTTCATAATAGAGGCAATCCACCTCCTTTTCCTAAATATCAAGTTAGGAATGATTCAGAATTTGACTTTATTGCAGAATTGCAGAGATAGAAGACATCCTTGTCATTCTTTGACATCATGAAGTGGTGCCCAGCTCACTGTGAGGTGCTATGAAAAGCCTTGGAGGAGATAGATCATTTAAAGGGAAAAGGTAAAGTGACTCTAGCAAAGGAGACAAATGTAGCCATGTATAAAGGTAAGACCAGTACCCCACCTTTTCTTTTAAGTTTAAGGATTTTTGGAAATAATTTGCATAATTGTTTATTAGACTCTAGAGCATCAGGGAATGTTATGCCCTTTTGGATATGTAAGAAGTTAGGATTGAGTCCTATCCTGACCAACAAGAAAGTGATTCAGTTAGATAAAATTGAGGTCAATGTTGTATTTGAACTTAAAAAAATGCATGTACAGGTTGGATCAGATCCAAGGATCCAGACCTATATAGATATCCAAGTGGCTAATATCCCAGAGACATATGGGATGTTTCTAAGTCACGAGCTAATGAAAAGTATAGGTGGATATTTTTCCTTGGATTTCTCTCACATGTGGCTACCCCAGAAGGGGTTTGCAACACAGATAAGGATTGAAAGTGAACCTAGACTCAAACATATGATTACAAAATATGATCCTTCAAATGAAGTAGCATATTTTGAGACTGAGATAGGAGTTTACAAACATGAGGAAGTCCTTACTTTCTTTGTAGTCAGTCCTAGGGACATATTGCCCCTAGAACACAGTGACCCAATAATCTGCATCAACCAGCAGGTTCTGATAAGGAAATTACAACAAGATAGGCTCATTTTAGGGGAAGAAACTGATTTGAGCAGTTTGTTGCTTCCTAATTGGTGTAGGATACATTATCATAATCATTCAGAATTAACATGTCAATCATGACTTAGAGAAACAAGCCCAGACCCCCATCAATGAGTTTTCTTTCCAAGTTAAGGATGCAACTATTCTTATACGAGCTAGTATTTCTCAATAGGAAGGTTCTTCACTAGAAGAACAGACTCAGGTTGTATGTTCTGAAATCCAACAAGATGTTGAGGTGTCCCAGTTCCTATTTAATACACTTGCCCCAAATACTTTTCCAATACCCAAGGCATTGATGAGAAATGAGTTGGATTGAAATTTAACTCAAGAGGTTGTTCAGGAAGTGATTTATGAGCAAGCTAAAAACATAGGAAAATCTTCAACTAAGCTTTGTCCTGAGTCAAATTTTGATAAACAACAAAATTTTGAGCCATTGCACATCTCAAGTAAGTCATCCCCTATTATTCCTAAAAAGAAGGAGCTCCCAGCCAAGTATCAATTATGGACTCTTAAATTTGATGGTTCCAAATCTAAAGCAGGAAGTGGAGCAGGGATTGAGCTAACTAACCCAAAAGGGAAGACTTACTTTGCTTCTTATAGATTGTAGTTTGGTTGTACAAACAATGTGGCTAAGTATGAAGCACTTGCTTGGGGTCTTATGTTTTCTCATAAGAAGGGCATTGGTCTCACAATTATGGGAGATTCTGAGGTGATTGTAAAGTAGGTACGTAGCCAATATACATGCCATAACAAAAGATTGGTTCCGTACAGAAACAGGGTTTGGAATTTAATCAAAAATTTTGATGCTTTTGGGATTAGTCTGATCCCTAGGGAAGCTAATCAAATTGCAGATGCTCTTTTTGTTGTTGCTAGCACATTAGAACCCATGCAAAATTCTGATCTGAAGAGGTTTTTAGTTGAGTTGATTTCAAACCCAGTTGTTCCTGATAATGTTCGACACTTTTAGGTATTTGATGATGATCAACACATATTGGCTTTTTGGAAAGTTCTAATGTTTTTTAAGGGAAAATAATAGATGAATCTGAATGAGATCAGGGAGATTGGGATCCTGAGAAAGAGGGTCCATAAGGGATATTGGATTTGAAGAGTAATAGCATTCTAAAAGGAATGGTTGCTTTAGAGAGGATATTTGACTCTGACCCAAGGGCTCGCCAAAGGGTGCCTATAGAGAGTGATGGAGGGAAGTATGAATCTATTAATTTGAATCACTCAGACCCAGAAAGGAATGTTCTTATAGGAAAAACTTGTCCTCAGGAAATTAAGGACAAGATAATCAAGGTCTTGGAGCAGAACATTGAAGCTATTTCTTGGAGTTATGATGATCTAAAAACTTTTGACACATCGGTGATTACTCATACCATCCCTCTCAAGCCAGATGCCAAGCCTTTTCACCAAAAGCAACACCCGGTCAATGCTTTAATTGAGCCCTTAATTCAAAAGGAGGTGCAAAAACTTTTATCTGCTAGAATAATCTTTCTGGTTAGACATTCTACTTGGGTGGCTAATTTGGTTCCTATGCACAAGAAGAATGGTGAGATCATATTGTGTGTTGATTTTAGGAATCTAAATAAAGCTTCTGAGAAAGACAATTATCCATTACCTTCTCTTGATGAAGTATTATAGAAGGTTAATGGATCCCAGATGATGTCATTTTTGGATTGTTATTCTGGATACAATCAGGTCTTGGTTAGTCATGAGGATAGGATGAAGACTGATTTCACCACTAAATGGGGCACATTTGCTTACAGGAGGATGCCTTTTGGTCTCATCAATGCTAGAGCTACTTTTTAAAGGGCAATGGATGTAGCTTTCAAAGATCTGATAGGAAAATTTATAATCATTTATGTAGATTATTTAACCATCTTCTCTAGGAATAGAGAAAACCATGCTGCAGACCTGGAAAAGTTCTAAAGAAATGTATAAGTTATGGTGTCTCTCTTAACCCAAAGAAATGTGTATTTGGAGTCTCTGAAGGGAAGCTCTTAGGTCACATTATATCAGAGGAAGGGATTTCCATAGATCCTGACCGAGTGGAGGCCATTTTGAAATTGACAAAGCCAAGTAGCAAGAAGGAAATGAGGTCTTTCTTTGGAAGGATCAATTTTGTTAGGAAATTTATAAAAGGGTTTGCAGAGATTGTCAAACCCCTCAATGAAATGATGAAGAAGGATGCAAAAATTGAGTGGAGTGAAGAGGCTAAGTCTAATTTCATGTAGATTAAACAATCTATATCTGAGGCACCTGTTTTGACAAGTCCAGATTATCTAAAACTCTTCTATATCTACTCTTTTGCTTCTGACCATTCATGTGTAGTAATTTTAACACAAAGAAGATAAGAGAGTGAGGAGAGATCGATTTCTTTTATGAGACCTCCATTTAAGAATGCAGAAGTAAGGTATTCACCACTAGATAAACAAACTTTTGCATAGGTACGAATAGTGAAAAATTCCAGGCATTACATAATTCGAAGTCAAGTGATGGCAATAGTTCCAGATCCAGTTGTGAAGTCTCTTCTGATGCAAAGTGAGTTAGGGGAACGAAGAGGGAAATGGATGGCAATATTATAGGAGTTTGACTTAGAGATTCACCCAATGAAACTCGTTCGAGGATAAGGATTGTCAAAGGCAATGGCTGATGTGGACAGAAATATTACTTGTCTACAGTACACTATCCAATCATTCATAAAGGATCCCTAGTATATAGATTTAATTTTCTTCCTCCTCAATAACAAATGTCTAGAAGGAATGAATGCTACTCAGAGGAGAGAATTGAGGATGAAGAATGCTCATTACATGCTCAAAGGGGGATCCATTTACAGGAAGAATTTTCAAGGAATTTAGCTGCGCTATTTGGATCAGCAAGAAGCTAAGCATGTTATTTCTGAATTTCATGGAATTCATGGATCTGTTGATGCTTTGGCTCATCAAATTTTAAGCTCAAACTATTATTTGCCTTATGTATTTAGAGATTCACATCAACACTATAGGACTTGTCATGTATGCTGAACTTCTACACCTAGATAAAGAAATCCTGCAATGCCTCTACAACCAGTATATGAGGTAAGGCCATTTTCTCAATGGGTACTTGATTTTGTAGGTGTAATTAATCCAAATTCTTCTACAGGTCATAAATTCATCTTGACTACGACAGACTACTACACACGTTGGACTGAGGCACAGCCTTGCAAGAATAGCACCATAGAGGTGGTCATCAAGTTTCTAACTTAGAACATCACAACCAGGTTTGGAGTTCCATTTTCTCTGGTATGTGATACTGGCCCTGCTTTTTCTTCTGTTGAGTTCATTTCATGGGCCTATGAACATAAAAAAAATTTGAAGTATTCTTCCAATTACTACCCTCAGGGAAATGGAGTGGCTGAGTCCACAAATAAAAACTTGTTGGAAGTTATAAGAAAGTTGTTAGAGAATAATCCTAGGGACTGGCACACCCAATTGCGATTTTCCTTATGGGTAGATCGAACCAGAATCAAAGCAGCTCTAGGAAACTCACCTTTTAAGTTACCTTTTAAGTTAGTTTATGGCCAAGATCTAATCTTCCCGATCCATTTACAGATAGATGTCCTTTAGTTCATGCAGAAATTTTATACCAAGGATGATAGGATTGAGGTTAGGTTACTTAATTTATTAAACATGAAAGAACAAAGGGATGCTGCTCTGCAGCAATTCTCTAAGCATCAGGTTGTTGTCAAACGCTGGTTTGACAAAAGAGCCAAGATAAAAGCCTTCAGAATATCAGATCTTGTGTTATTATGGGATAAGGCCAGGGAGAAGAAAGGAGATCATCAGAATTTTGATAGACTTTGGTTAGGTCCTTATCAAGTGGCAGAAATACTAAGCGAGAATGCTTTTCATTTGAGTACCTTAACAGGAGTGCCTGTTCCATTACTGGTTAATGGTCAGTTTCTCAAGCACTATTTTGGTGCATAAAAGATTTGATGTTTTAAAGCAAAATTTATTATACTATATCATATGTAATTAAGTTTTTTTTTTAGTTTTTTTTTTGTTTTGTTTGTTTTCTATCTTTATTTTTGTTTGTTTGTTTTGTTTTGTCTTGTTTCGTTGGGGATCTTCATTTTGTTCATTTTAAATTAAGGGGTTGTTATTCAAAGTATGCCTCTGGTACTAGGAGAGAAATTGGTTTAGGTATTTTCATTATCATCATTGAAAAGGATTTCATTCTGAAACTTATGTTTTATGACCATTCTAGTTTGGGTTTGAAAATTTATTAAGGATAGAAGATATATTGTGAATATCTCATGAATTGTGATAAAAAATCTGACACCAAATTAGGAAAACATTTGCATGAGTAAGTACCTATTTGTTTTAGAAGCACTCTACCCTTTGATTCAAGTGAAAAATCTGATTCCAAAACTATCATGAAATCAATAGTAGTTCTCAACCCATGTTTCAGATTCATTATGTCTGAAGTATTGAGCAAGGTACACAAAAGATTTCCACAAGCAAGGTTTTAAAAAAAATGAATGAAAGAAAGAAAGAAAGAAGGGGAAAACTCAATATCAAATGGGTAATAAAGTATCTCTATCGGGGCTATGGACGCATGGCTGGTAGTAGAGCAATGCTTTGAGAGAACTAGAGGTATCTCCGTCGGGGCTATGGACGCCTATCTGGAAGCGGAGCAATTCCCAGGATTTTATTGCATGATAGTTAAAGGTCTCAACCTATGTAGCTTGAATCTTAGGTATAGTTGTTCACAAATAGAGAAATTATCTACAACGAATGATGCACAATATATGCACACACTCAGATTCAAAAATAACTCATGAGCACATACATCTGAGATTCTAGCTCAAACTTATCCTACATATATCTGATCTTATTTCAAGTTAGCATGCTTCATAAACCAAGTAGTTTTACGGTGACTAAAATTTTCTTTGGGTATCTCGAAAATGGGTAAACCATTTTCCTAGCTGAGTCGCCATTTTCTATGCCTTGCATAACCTCCCCACCTTTTGCCTTGGTCAAAATGGGTACCCCTTTATGTTTTTAATCTTTTGTTGATTTTCAAACAAAGTTTGGAGTCTTTTGTTTCAAACACTTTGTTTTTCCTTGGTTTATTTTGTCAGAACCGGAGCCGGAACCAAATTGGGTTGTGAAACTTCCATTAAGAATTGTTCCTATCCCTTTCCCGATAGTTTCTTTTAAACCTTTTGTTTTGTCTTTATCGGACCCGGATCTGGAGTGGACGTTAAGTTGGTGTATATTGGAAATTGCCAAATCAAAATCCATTCTGTCTCCACTTCCGCTCTTTGAACTTTTGGTTTTACTTTAAGTCCTTGTGTTAATTTTTATTATTTTGGTCTTTTTGTTTTGCTTTTGTGTTCTGTTTTGTTTTTGTGCTTTGTTGGCAGAACAAGACCCGGAATGGGAACGAAGTTGTGAAATCCCTTGAGTTTCCGAATCAGATTCCATTTTGATTCTGCTCCTGCCGTTTCTTGGTCGTTAACTTTCTACTGAAGTCTCACTGTAGTGAAGTGTTGGTTCTTCTCCAGTTATGACTCCGCTTAACTACATTTAATGTGTTAATGACAGCTGCCATGCGTAGGTAGAAACTTTGAATTTTATCTTGATTAAGGATTAAATGGGTTATTGTTATCATTGTTAAGAAATCAAGGAGAATAGTAAAGCAACAGTCGAGTTATTCTCAGTGAATTGATTGAAGGAGGAGGAGATCATTGCTTGCGAATTTCTTTAGAAGGTTTGCCAAGTTTTGCATTCAAGGTAGGGTTCCTATTCTCGTTTTTCTTTCTTTTACTTTCGTGTTCTCTATTTGTGATTGATCGTTTGATTTTTGGGTAAGTTCGCTATCTCAGTGGGTTTGCATCTTTATTTATTATTGTTCTTGGTTTTGTTTTGGTTTACATTTCTGGTTTTTAGTGAGTTTGAGGGTGGTTGTTTTCACATTTTCTCCTAATCGCGTCATGTTGTGTTGGTTTTTAAATGTGTAGATTAATTAGGGTTTTTACAGTGAGGTAGATTAAATCTAGGTTTTTATAGTGAGTTACAATTGGTAGAATCTGGTTTTTACTTAGGATTTTATTGTGCATTCGTTTGGTTAAATCAGGAAGGGTTAAAGTCGTGCCCTAGTTTTTATATTGCGTTTTCTAGATGAGGGTTTTTATGCATTTTTGTGATCACATTTAAAATGATTAAATATGATGCCCTAAAATACAATCACCCCACGGTCATATGGGCATGGTCCTTTCATGCTAAATTTTAAGCCTCATTTTGTTTAAATATGACCTTGGTTTTTAATCATAAAGTAATGCATTAAATTATTAAAATCATTGATGATGTCATGGTCAACATAGCTGGAAGTGGGATCGGAATTGATTTAGAATTTTGGATGTGTTTTATGATTAGTGTCAATTCCATTTTCCATCCCATCTCCGACTCCGCTTGTAGTAAGAAGCTTTATTTCAAGATAATTTTAACCTTAGCGGAAGCGGAAACGAAACTGAAACAGAATATGAAAATAGAAAATTTGAAGGAAATCGAATCAATTTCCATTTCGGTTCTAGTTCTGATCACTATTCCACTTCTGACTCCAAGTCCGCTTCATGTTAGTAAAATGTTAATAACAGTTTTTTCTTTGAGCCTGGCAGTATGTTAAAAGAGGATTGTTTAAGATTTTTTCTACCTAGTTCTGCCTTTGATGTATGTTTGAAAGGTATGATTTTAAGACATATTTTAAGATGTTTATTCAAAGATCTAACTAGAGGTTTTTTTGCAGGAAAGCTGAAGAATGTCGAGGACATCAAGAGAAGCCTCCCAAAGGAACCGACCTGCAAGAACATCAAAAGCAGTAGCTAAACCAAAGAAGATCAAGCCAGAACAGTTACTTTATACCTTGAGGTATAATCACAGGAGTCCTATTGTCAAAGTAAGCAAAGTAGAATCAGATTGGTCAGACATCACCGACACAAATTTGGGCCAATACAATTTTGAGGAGCTGTATGCAGAAACCTTTGCTGAAGATATAACAGGGAGGACAAAAAGAATTGTTGATTCCAGCTTGGCCCATATCACTCTATTTCCTTTGACAAACCAATGCCCGGACTTGATCTTGACAGCTGCAGGAGCTTACAATCTGGCTACTCGACAATGTATGGATTCCCAAGATAATGTAATTATTGATTTTACTCCTCATATGTTTCAAATTATATTTAGTGTCCCAGATCCTAAGAACATGGTGCAGTTAAAAGAGGTAGAGGCCTTGGAGAAATATAGGAAGTATAAGGAATCCAATAAGTCTCACTTGAACAAAAAGTGGTTGAAGATAGAAAAAGTCTCTAACCAAGCTTGCAGACCAACCAAAGAGGGCAGACTTCTATAAGGAGGTATCAAATTTCATAATGATGTTG